>JABCQV010000237.1:0-46179 GCA_013186375.1 Fusarium aywerte
GAAAATAAGTGCCCCCCAACTCCCGGGTCACTCTCCCCTCCGGATTTCTCCCCCTCTCTCCCGTCCGCCCCTCTAAGTCTTCTACGCCTGCTCCCCTCGCTTTTATTCCCTTCTTCCTACATTCCCCTCCATCACCAGCTCAACTCCTCTCGACAATCATCCCGCATCACTTCACCTGCATCATCCGACCCCGTACAAACTTTCGAAGAGGCCATCCAGAGCCTTCAACCTTATTCAACACGCGCAACTCAGCCTTTCCATGACCATCGAACAATCATATCCAATGACCATCATCACGTTCAAGATCACCACTTTCACCCTTTAAACCCCACGGGAGCGCGCGCAAGCGAAGAGCTAGCAGCCGAGAGCAAGAGCGAGAGTAACAACATTCTACGACCAGACGATATTCAACCATCGTGCTGTCGGGCCTAGCCTAACCGCCCGATTTCCGACCGCAACATTGTCGTTATCCTCCGTCGCCATCCACGCTTTGGAAACGCGACTAGACTACGCCAAGATGCCCGGTGCAAACGTAGCAGTCCTCCCGCCTCCTGCGGCCTCGACAGCGTCTTCGCGAAAGGCCTCGCTAGCACCCGAACGCAAGTACAAGTGCCAGTTTTGTAATAGGGCTTTTAGCAGGAGCGAACATCGAAGTCGCCATGAACGATCACGTACGTGTACCACCCCCTCTCAACTTCTTCGACCAATAACCATACATAACCCCTCTGTGCCGGTTTGTCAGTAGGCTAACCCCTGTACAGATACCAAAGAGCGTCCTTTCAAGTGCATGAAGTGCAGAAGCACTTTTGTCCGTCGCGATCTTCTTCTCAGACATGATCGTACTGTCCACGCCAAGGATGGCGGCGTCCCACTTCATAGCGATGGCAAACGCCGGGCTGGCCCCAAAACCCGCGCTGTCGGTGCGCCTTCGAAATCGTCTATCGCCATCGATACCTCGACTCTAGAGCAAATGGAACCCGGTGCTGATGCCATGTTTGATGTTGAAGCTGCCGCTATGCTTGTAGCCGACTTACACCATAAAGCCACAGCAGCGATGCGCGAAGACCATTCGTACGAGGACAATCCTTCAATGACATACTCACCTCACAACACTTCTACCATGGAACCCACAGTGACATATCCGTCCGGTGCCATTGCATTGCCCCAGGTTCAATGGGATGGTTTCATGTCTCAAACGGTCGCCGAGCCCAAGGCACACTCCATCACCTCAAGCGCATCCGGTTCATTCGAGTCGCAACCATCCTTCGCTAGCGGGGCCACGTTGCAGCCTCAGGCTAACCAGCTACCCCCTATCAATGGTCAAAATTGCAATGGCCTGGTTCCCGCTCTGCAGTCAATGATCAATTCGTTGCCAAACTCCGCCGCTGCGCCGCCATCTCCATGGGTTTCGGAGTCCTCCAAGGCTGGCTACAAGGCTCCTGAAGTATTGGGTGACGATGAGCGCAACGCTATCTTGGACAATATCCGTAATGCAGACAGCGAACACGCCATCCCAGAGGGCTTCCGTCTCCCTGGCCTCGGTTCCTTGAACCGATACCTTTCAACATACTTCGGCCTATTTCACCATCATCTACCTTTCCTGCACCCAGCCTCATTCCACCCTACCAAAGTCTCGCCCCAACTATTGCTGGCAGTCCTTAGCATTGGTGCTCTTTATGCATTTGACCAAGAACAAGCATATATGCTCCACATCGGTTCAAAGGTGCTGGTCAATCAATTTCTTCAAAGCAAGGAGAACTTCAGTTCTCGCAAATGCCCTTTGTGGACGATGCAGAGCAACTTACTTAACATGATCTTCGCAAGCTGGAGCGGTGATCCCAAAGGCCTTGAATGGACGTGCTCGATCAAGAGTCTGCTCGCCAACATGGTTGCAGGTAACAGGTATGAGCTCAAGCTCCGTCAGGAAGCTCGTACAGGGGCAAAACCGACTCGCGCTGAATGGGTTGAGGATGAGGGCTGCCGCCGTACATATTACGCAGTCTACATTTTCTTCGGCCTCTTGACTCTTACATATAATCATACACCTGCCATCAGCTTCAGCGAATTCGAAGATCTACAGCTTCCTTCTACCGAGACACTCTGGAACTTGCAGGTCGCTGATGAGTCGGCATGGCAAGAACACCTTGCAGCTTCCACGACAGTGACCTTTATGGAGGCCCATGACAACCTTTTCCAAGGCGAGACCCTTCGCTACAGCACATTCGGCACTCGCGTCATGATCAATGCTTTGTTCCTCGAGGTCTGGTATCACAAGCGAAGCCCTGAAGCGCTGCAAGACGTGGTTACAGAATACAAATTGCGACTGGCGCTAGAGACATGGGAGAAGTCAGTTGACATGTGTGAAACGGAAGCATTCCCTGTTCCCATCAGTGCTCCTCACAAGGGTCACCCCTTGATCTTCAACGCCAAAGCTATGTATCGTAACGCCCGTGCTCGTCTAGAGGTCGATCTCAAGGCAGTGCAAGAGGCGTTGCGTTATCATGAGCCCTATGAGGTTGCAGCTGCAATGACACATGCTCGTGACCGTGTAAAGCGTTCAAGTGAGATGGTCAAAGTTATCGATGAATGCTACAACTGCCTAGAAACTGTTGTTTCTCAAGGAGTGAGATGGATTGCTCGTGTATCGCCTACCAATTGGAGTGTGGAGCACGCGCTCTGTGGAATGGATCTAATGATTATTCTGTCACTGTGGCTGTATCGTCTGGAACACGACGAGGAGGCTGCTACCCAAGAAGAATTGGCTATGTACAACAAAGTCCGACAGCTTCTGGTAAAGGAGATAGACGAGAACTACATGTCTCAACTGAGCGCAGTTGTCGCACGACTCTGGGGCTCAATACTCGACGAAGTTGTTGTTTGGGGGTATGTATCAATTGTTCGGACATCTTTCAGAATGACATGGCTAACCTCTCAACAGCATGACACGACTCATGGGTGATTCTTTCAAATTGCATTCTCAGGCTCTCGTTGGCTATGTCGATGACCCTGAAGCTTCCTCTAATGTTTCCACTCCCTCAATGATCTCGCAGGGGGCTGATGAGGATAGCGTGTACTAAAATTAATTCGTGATGACTGAAATGACTTTTCCTATCTTCTGCCTTTGGGCTTGTTTGGGCTGTTTCTTTTCTCCTAGGCATATACCTTTTTGTGGCTTTTTTACGTTATGTTTGGTTTTGTGTGCGGGTTAATTCGTTTCTATCTGATTTTGTCCGTTCCGGCGCGAAAGGCTCGGGCGGGGAGTTGAACTCGTCTATCTCCTTGCATTTCAATCTCCTTATGAGTTTTATTTCAATATCTCCTTGGCGATATCCGAGGCAGGGCGGGTAATCGCAATGTCTAGCTTTCTTTGCAGTTCATTGTTGCGGGTTTGTTTGCCGACGGGTACATGGTTTGCCTTTCCCTCTACGTCTCTCTTTTTTGCATGGTTACAAAGGATCAAATGGCATTAATAGGGGTCAAGGAAGGGGATCGGGAATCGGTTTTCGCATTGGGCTTGCGCCCCGGACAGAGGGAACTGGATCACTCGCGCAGTGACAGCGCAGGCTAATGACTGCGATGGCAGGACAGTTGGCTGGTCCAGGATGGCTGATATCGCCTTTCACTCCCTCTGTTCTATATGCCATGGCACCTTTGTTGTCGTTTTTTTGTTTCATCTTTTCTCTTTCTAAGTTTTTCTTCTTCTTTTTCTAATATCTTCTCGTGGAATTTCCACTGATATGCAGTTTTGAAAGTTCGGTTTTGGTCTGCTTCATTCTGCATTCTCTTCGATTCTTGGGTTCATCTTGTCGTTTATTTCATTGTTCTGCCTGTTCACTTTGTCTTTCAGATACCTTGTTCGATATACAGATTGTTTGTTTTGTGGCCATTGGACGGCAGTAGCATGATCTGGCATATCCTGAGGGTCCTTTGGGCCCAGTGCCACAGCATGCCGTCGAGAGGAGGCTGGCCCATACTCGTGTATAGATGAATAGTGTTTGCTTGAATAATCAGCACCTGTCAAATGCCATTAAAATAAGTTCGGTCGCGTGCCTGTGATATATGTTATTTCATACCCGTCCCTGCAGCAATAGCCAAAGTTCGACCCATCTTTCACGACGATGGCTCTATAGCATAGCATTTCAGGGTGAATAAAGATTCTGCTATAGAAGCCTGTTATTTGCTAGGTCTGACAGGTGGTCTATTGGCTACTTTTGCAGACTGACAGTACGATAGCTATCTCAACTTTGGATATGTGCTGAAACTGCAATGTTATTGTTTTGCAAACTTAAAGTGCGTAAGATAGCTATAAGGACTCCTACCTACTAGAGGTAGGTATATCTGTTCACCTCGGCGTGTTACCTCGTACCTTATTCGGAACCCAAAGTAGGTAAATTCTTCCAATAAGAATGACGAAACTTGTAGAAATGGGAAGTTTCGAGGCTCGTCAAGGCAACTATGGCTACCACCTATTTAGGCAGTTTTTTTCCACCAACGCCTCCTTGCGTATCATGTCTCTCTTCGTATGCATCTGCATCTCGGATTCCAGTCTATAAAGTGACGCGAGAGACGCTGCCATCGCAATTCTCAGTGCTTGATCACATCAACTTCCCTCTTCCGCCATGATCGCGTCGTTTTTCTCCCTCGTTGCAGTAGCACGTCTGGTGTGCGGTGCATGTGACTGTGGTTATTCGATTCAAAGCCTCAAAGACGAAGAGGTTATGGTGTTTATGGATCGACTTGAGACTAACTTCAGTCAACTCGAAAACATTTCTCAAAGCCATAACTGGATAGTCCAGAGATTTACAGTATCAGCAGAAGATGGTCGTGGAAACTACAGCAAAGCCTTTGAGCCCACGAATGTTGTCATCCAAACAACGCAGCCTCGAGATCATCCTAGCCAGGATCGTGGCGTCGAGCTGCGTGTGAGCAGTGCCATCAGCAAGAACAACGCAATCTCAGGAAGCGAGATAGATACAAGAAGATTGGACCTTCACTGGGGATCGTTTCGAGCTGGGATGAAGTTGACAGACATCAAGGGCACGTGTGCGGCGTTCTTCTGGGTGAGCAATTTGTACTGACTTTCAACAGTGTGAGCTAATAGGATAACAGTATTTCAACGATACCCAAGAGATCGACCTCGAGTTTCTATCACAAGAGTTTGACCACGTTAAGGGTGTCTACCCAGTAAACCTCGTTGTACAGTCCAAGGCGTCCCTGGAGGCCGGTTACGATGCCAGCAAAACTGGAAACTTCAAAAGAGTGAATTTGGAATTCGACCCAACGGAGAGCTTTCACGAATATCGATTCGATTACATTCCTGGCCATGTTCTGTTCTATGCGGACGACAAACTGCTCACTCAGATGGAAGGTAGTGATATGCCTTCTTCTGGGGGTCATCTGATTCTGCAGCATTGGAGCAATGGCAACCCGTTATGGTCTGGTGGTCCGCCGACAAAGGACGCAACAGTCACTGTCAGCTATGTCAAAGCCTACTTCAATTCATCAGACTACGAGCGCCAATCATATCTACAACGGCATTGTGACCAGTCTTCTGGGAAAGCCTCAGTGTGCCCGATCCAGAATGTTACGAATGCAAAGTCCCCTGGTGACATGCCGCACGATTCAAACGACGATCAGCAAAGTGATGCAGCTGTTGCAGAGACAAGCTTGTTGGGAGGGTTGGGACTTAGCTTGTTGTTATTGTTTTTGTGAGTAGGTAGGGCTGAAAGTGGCAGCTGAGAATGACGGATATTGCTGATAAAAACTATTCTCCTAATATCTGATCTTGGAGAATCATGTCGCTGGTTGTGAATAAACCAAGGCGCTGACGTAGTAGACCTCCACTGCAACAGAAAACTTGACTCCGAGTTCAGGGTTGGCTGCACCAAATCAATTAGTAGTAAACAGCTAGACTAGACTAAACTCTTGCACATTGAATTTTACCATGCTCTAATCATTAAGTCGGTCGGTTGTTGGAACTTTGGCCAGGAAAACCAACAAAACAGAGCCCAAAACAGGGCAGAAGCAGCATTGCGAGGTGAGGTTGGTTAGGTGAGGGGCAACTGGGTAGCTTTTATAAGTACTAAGATAGGAGTACAATCGAGATTCCCTCCCTCTAGTCAGTCAATGCTATCATAGCTATCTACAACACCATACGATTCAATATCTAGTGGTGCCTCGAATATTCAAAAAGAATGCCTACAGAACCTTTCCTGGACATCATACTCACCAATGATACGGACTCAAAGTCGCTCTTTGCCCATGTCACAGGCAGAGACGAACAAGGCGTGGTGATGCTTCTTGCAGATGGGGAGACGTTGCACCGTCCTAGATCGCCGTCAGAGATTCTACAGCCTGTGGGAGCAGATATTGCCATACCCATCGGCGGACCTGGAGCTCAGAGAAGGGTACGCGTACCGCACATCTTTGGGGGGCGGGTCTGGTTCTGCAAGGGAAAACCTCTTACATTCCTACTGAATCCGGGTCCAGCGGTGGTAGAGCCATCCGTGATGAACCCAACTGATCCCAATTTTGACGCCGATTGGGGTTTTTGCGAGTTTACTTACAACAACGACCAGTTGTACGTCAACGTGTCATATGTTGACTTTGTGAGCTTGCCGATCGGCCTGGAACTTGAGAACGAAGCTGGCAAAGTCACGCATGTACCGGGTTTGCCAAAGGATGGACTGGGCCAAGTCTGCGAAGGACTGAAGCGCCAGGGTGAGAAGGATGGCGCGGGATGGGAGAAGCTCGTGGTCAAATCCAAGTCAGGCTCTAATCTCCGGGCACTGAGTATTAATGCTGCTGTGGAGCTGCATCCAGGCTTGTTAGAGAACTATTTTGCACCAGAAATTGACGCAGCATGGAAACGATACGAAAAGGAGGACATCGAGATCAACACGCAGGCTGAATGGGGCGACGTCAAGGGTCGAGTCCATCACGGCAAGCTCATCTTCAAAGACGTGGGCAAAGACAAGCTGAATTTCTCGTTTGAGAAACCGTCGACCCGGGACATCGTATCGTGCAGCTCCGGACCGTTTGCGGGGGGGCCGGACGTTACGCCGGCGCAGCTCAATGTTGGAGCCCGGCTTGCGGCGGCGCTAAACCGCACGACGCTATCGGGCAACTGCCGACAGCCAGAGGGGGAGAAGGTGGGAGAATATTATTGTAAGGGAGCGGCAGAAGGCAGAACGAATCACTATTCAAGAATATGTCACGAGGTCACGCTTGAGGGTAAGGGATATGCGTTTCCTTATGACGACGTTGGAGCGTCTGGGGGGGTAGATCAGAGCGGGTTTCTGAACGATGGGAGACCAAAGCTTCTGACGATTCATGTCGGCGGTAGGGAGTAAATGATAGAGTGAATATAAGTACAAACACTGAGTGAGTACTTATTTACTTTACGGTAGGTAGTATATTGGATATGAACCTCGCTGGTTTTTCTCCCAAAAAAATAAAATTACATACAAGCCGCAGGGTAGGCAACTCAATCAACACCAGAAGTAATGTCTACTCAATACCACTGGCAGTCTCTAATCAGAAGAAGCCACCACGTTATGGGTACAGCACAGCACAGTACTACATATAAGTCTTGTAAGACATACGGTTGTGGCTTTTAATAGTATCATTCACAGCCGCAATCTAGGGACGAGAGGGTTGCATAATAGCCCTGAGTTAGGACATCCAGCGTTTAGGAGGAGCTGGCCTTTCTGCATCGTCATTTGTCCAACTCTCTCAGGATCACACTGTTAGCCAAATCGGTCTGTTGCCGGTTAATGAATGTGTTTGTTTAATCAAGTTCATCCAGCGTTGATAGCTAAGTCCAAATATTCCGTACGTACCTGCTTAGAGGTAGGTACTGGGGTACTTAGGTAGGTACCACCTGGTAGATACTAGGTACTACCTTACCTAAGGGTAGTAGGTAGGTACACCTACCTACTAGACTGGGGGACCTCGGGAAGGAAGGAGGAAACACAGCCATGCCCGCGCCTGTCCATCCAATCTGCACATAACAAGTTGCATCACATCCAATCCAGTGCAAGCCAATCGATCCGCATACAACCCCGTCTCGTCCTGCACCATCCATGCCTCTACTTTTCCTTTTCCTTTTCCTTTCCCTTTCCCTTTCGCTTTTAATTTAATTAAGTCTTGCTTTCGTTCCTCTTTGGCCGGTCACACAACAAGATATTGTTTTTTTTCTCGTTTTTTCATTACCGGTATCGACCGACGCGTTTATGATTGATGATTAACGATTTATGATACTCATATCCCCGGTAATAGGAAGGAAGTCTTCCTAATAGCAAGCCACCATTCGGAATACCCAACCACCTCTTTCGATACTCCCGGCATTCCCCTTCTACCTGTTCTCTAGTGGACCCTGTTTCTTTAGCCAAAAGTTTGCGTTTGCTAGACTGCACGACCCTCCTCCGACGTTGTCAAGATAGCACCGCAACCAATAGATGCGCATCATGCCATGACCTGCAAAAGCGCCAACACTTCTATCTATACGCTTCTTCCTCGATCTTAACTTGTTAAGCCTGGGCAATATAATACAAGGGCGTGCCTCTTTTTAAGTCGTTATGGTCTATTGTGGGAAGCCTTCCGGAGGTTGCTCCACCTGCCGTGGTCGGAAGATTCGTGTAAGTTCGCTCGTCATCACGGCCGGCCGAGGTCATCCTCAACGATGTCCGCGACGATGTTACAGTCGTTGACATCGTAACCGTTGCGATCTGCTGTCCAGCCCTCTTGCTGACCTTTAATTCACATCACAAGTGCGATCAAAAGGAGCCTGCGTGTACACAATGTGCGAAGAAGGGGCTAGCCTGTCCTGGTTATCGCAACCTTGTTGATCTTATGTTTCGAGACGAAAGCTCTCATGTTATAAAGAAAGCGGAAAACAAACGGGCCCAAACTCGCGTTCCGAATCAGAAGAGCTCTGCTGGCCAGGGTCTCCTCTCTCCATCCCCGTCTCCTCTGACACCTGCTGAGCCTATCGGCTCATCACCAACATTCGCCGTTGATTCAAGATCTGGCGGAGTCTTGCCAACTGCTCCCAAGGTAGAGAAATCTAACAAGGGAACGGCAAGGCGTTCCCGAAAACGAGCTGCACGTTGTCGCGCGCCTGTACTTTCAGCTTTGAACAATAACTGGAGTCGGTCCTCCTCAGAAACTTCGGAAAGCCCGACGGATGCCAACGACGGCAGCAGCTTACCCGAACTTGACGTTCCCCTAGACAGGGCGCTATCCCCTGAGACTCAGGACCAGGGCATTTCTTTCTTCTTTTCTCGCTATGTCACAGCGAACAGAGGTTCCCATCAAAACTATGCTTTCATATATGATGTGTGGAAGCCCCCGGATTCGGCCCAGTCCCAAATTGACCCGGTTTCTGTCAGCATGACAGCTGTTGGGCTTGCAGGATGTTCACAAAGTTTCCGATCCCCTGAACTTATGACTCGCGCTCAGGAGAGCTACGCGATTGCACTCGGATTAACGCACCGTGCGCTCCGTGACCCGATAGAAGTAGTGAAGGACACAACTATGCTCGCCGTCTTGATTCTTGGCACATACGAATTCGTTTCGGGCTACAGTGCTTATACAATGCGTGCTTGGCAAGATCATGTCAACGGAGCTGCTGCCCTCGCGAGTATCAAGGGCGCTACTCAGTTTCGGAGCAAAGCCGGCGCCCGCATGTTTCTCATGCTTTGCCAGACGGTCCTGATAAGCTGCATTCAGAGTGGCCTGCCCGTGCCAGAGACACTAATAGATCTTCGCCGCCAGATCCCTCCCTCTGAAGAACTTATGGGGCCTGACTTTCATGTAGCATATCCTATTTACAACGCACTGCTGGTTCGGCACGATATCAGATCAGGCACGCTTGACAATCTTGACGATATAGTCAACGCCATATCTAATGTTGAAGAGGAGATTTCTACGATACTCTCCGGGCTGCCAGAGGATTGGAGATACCATCGCGTCCAACTAACGCAGCCGGACCCGCGAGTTTTGGGACAGATCTGTCACGTTTATACCGGACTTCTTCAATCCACCACTTGGAACATGGTGCGAGGGATACGCATGCTCCTGCTGGAAACTGTTATCGAAAAATTTTGTGCAGTCTCAGAGTCACGCAGCGGCCCTGCAATATCGGAGGCCCATCTTCAAATTCTTGCCAAGTCTGTCAAACTCTTGAACATGCTAGGAAAATCGATCGCTGCGAGTGTCCCTCAGCACCTCGGAGTTGTTAGCATTCGGGATATAATTGATCGAAAGGACCGAGTGCATACGGTGTCGATTGCTGCCAAGAAGCAGGCCTGCCGTGTTCTACCAACTTCTCCTGCTCACGATACACGATTTGGTACCGGGGACGATACTTCGAGTAGCGGTGGTAGTCCTGTAATGTTTGACCCAACAAAATCGACAGCCCAAAACGACGATGCCACCCGCTTCATGAGCCTTGCTTCAACGAACAATACTATCATTTGGCCATTGTACATGCTTGGCATGTCATCGGCCTGCTCCCCCGAGACGAAACAGTACGCTGTAGAGGGCCTCTATGCTATATATAGAGAAGCCGGCATGGAACAAGCGCGCGTTGTTGCAGGACTGTTGCAAGAGCAGAAGGCTAGCCACTCTATTCGCAGCTCATCGCTTCTTAGCAAGCTCCCATCGATAGATTCGAGCGCCCTACCATTGATAGTTTGATATACCTAATCACGATAGACATTTGGTACCATGCGGCTCGGCACCTCTTTTACTGCTTCATTCAATGTTTAACTGGGTATCATGTTTGAGACATGAAGACGCCGCGCGTCATGGGCGTTATACCGACGGGCTTCGCTATTTCTTAGCATAACTCTCTGATAGATAGGATGAGATTTAGAAGGCCACATACCCGGCACCTTTGAGTTATTGATGCATTGCTGTTCTGCATAGACAGACTGAGTGCCCGTCTAATTTACCAATTATCAAAGTTGCCAAAGCCGCTTCCTTTCATCTTTTTGCGTGCTGGCTCCTCCCACGTTTCAACGTCCTCCAGATCTGCCTCGGTAATTGTTGGCGTAGTCTGTTGACTGGCAGCCTTCAAGTATTTTCCAACACTCTCTCCAGCACCTGTGCTCTCGATGCTGCCATCATTTCGTATCCGCTTGCCGGTCCATGTCGTCTTGTCATCGTCTGTACCGCCTTGTAGCCGGATTTTCTCCTTCTCCTTGGTCTGTAGCTCGTTCTCTTGTTTTAGTTTTTGAAACTCGGCAAATGGGTCAAGGAGAATGATAATGTCTTTGATAACAATCTTGTTAAGGGGGCGATTAGAACCATCAGTAGGGACGTTTTCCATCTTGGAGAGTACGTTGAGATTTTCGACGACCTTCCCAAATACTGTGTGCTTGCGGTCGAGGTGAGGTGTTGGCTTGTACGCAATGAAGAACTGACTCGAGTTTGTGTTTTTCCCTTTATTAGCCATAGATACTGGGAGTGAGGTTAGTAAGAATCGAACCATGTCGAGAAGGAACACTTACTCGTTCCGCGGCCGTTGTGTGACATGGGACCATCGAATTCATCATCAAAATACTTGCCCCAAACACTCTGTCCGCCTCGCCCAGTGCCCGAGGGATCACCGCCCTGAATCATGAAGTTGGGGATATTTCGGTGAAAGGCCACACCGTTGTAATAACCTGTCTGAGATAACCTGATGAAATTCCATACAGCCTTTGGCGCGAACTCTGGATATAATTCAATCGTTAGGTCGCCCAAATTTGTTTCCATCCTAGCAAAACCACTTGTCTTGACACGTTTGGGTTTCAGCATGTACTCCTCATCCGAGAGCAAGGCTCTCTCACCACTTGTCTCTGGTGTCAAGCCTGTGCTAGTGAAACTAGCTGCGGCTTTACCGGTGGTATATGCAGCAGAGTTAGCAGCCAATTTCTTGTCCTTGATCATGGACTGACGGACGACGCTGCCAGCAGCCGTGGATTTTGTTAGAGCAGTAGAACTGCGGTTAACATCACCGCCCTGCTCACGAGCTTTACGCGCCTTTTCCACGGCCGCTTTGGCGCGCGAAACCTTGTCGCCCATGCTTCCCAAAGCACTTGAGTTAATATTGCCAGCATTGCGCTCCTCTTCCTGCTCCCTTGTCAACTGCGCCTCATGTCCATCTTTCAAATACTTGAACTGATTCAAGTTGCGACTGGCCGCATTCTGGGGGTCTTGAAGTGTGATGATGTCGGTTCGAGTGAACTCCTCGTCATCAATCAGGTCGCGCCACGATTTGGCCTTGATGTTCATGCGTTCGACCGTATCCCAAGCAAAAACATTGGCATAGGTGCCATGGCGAATAGCAACGATGTGCGTGTTGTCGGTGAAAACTTTATACGTGACGGGATCGATCAAGTCGCCTTTGCCGTCGCTCAATCCGGCACCAAGAGAGTCTGACTCTGAATTTCGGGCGAAATTAAGGCGGATTAAATCTTTTTTGTCTAATGGCTCGCCAGTGACAGGGTTTTGGTTGGGATGCTTCTCAAGCCAGGCGCCAATGACTTCGACATCGAAAATCGTTCCATCTGGTGTACACACTGGGTTCTTGAAGGGCTGGAGGCTCGCGGCGCAAAAGTTGAAGGGAAGGCGGCGAAACGAAGCGGTGGCTTGTTGGTTGCGAGACGCGCCCGCGCCGCCGCTGGGGGAGAAGGCGTCAGCGGAGGACCACTCTGAGTGTGTAATCTAAAGGATAATGGGTTAGAAGAAAGATGGTCACAATCGAGTGGGTTGACTTACATAAAGCTTGTCTGTTCCTTTACCCATTGTTGCGTTGATCAAACAGGAACTGGTAATGAAAAAGAAGTTATGATGGTGGAATTTCCCTACCTAAGTTATGGTGCCCATATGATGCGCCACGCTAAGATCCATACTTACTACCTACTAGTACCTACCTCTTAAACACTACCTAGGTAGGTAGCATGGTGCCTGAGACGACCTGGAGCCGTTCGGGGCCTGACCAATGAGAACACGAGTGTACTTGTTTTCTCCTGGTGCCGGTGCGTGCAGGTGCTGACCTGGCATCACGGGCGACCAATTACGTATACACGTTTTGCTCCCTTGAATCTGTAACTCGAGGCACCCTCTTACGTTAACTAACCTCAACTACATCAATTTATCCTCATCCATAACTTGAAGACGGATCGCGAAGGTTCAAGTGTCTCTACTACACGATAAGGGCACACTGCGTCGCGCGAATAGGACTTTGGACAGGCTCGACATGCTCCATAAATTAACAAGCTACAGCACCACTTCTTCAACGTTTCCAAGCTCCCTTCTGCCTCAAATTTCAATACTTGTTTAATTCCAGCATCTTTATTCCTGGTCTTTTTGCAACCCCCGAAGCATCCGTCGCGCCATCCACGATACGACCATCATGAGGTTCCTTACGGGCCTGCTCGTGCTGGGCATGTCCCTTTGGACCGCCCAAGCCTACGAAATCGGACTGGTACGAAACGGCCTCACAGTTACAGGAAGGGCCTGCATCGCAATTGTGCTAACTTCGATTTCGTTCAGAGCAACAAGGAGGGTTATCAAGAATACTGTACTGGTAAGTTACGGCTGTCACATGCGATTCGACTTTTTGATCTGATGAGTCCCAGGCATGTACAGCAAGTCCTCATGGGGCGGACCCGTCGACCCATTCATCCTCGTCAAGTTCCTCAACAGCAGCGATTCAGGCGTCAAAGATCCGATAGCAAGTCTTGTAATATTTGAGTGGAAGGATAGGAATCTTGTTGGAATTCCTGATCCCGATGTTCCCGGCAACGTGAGTGGCATCGCAAATCCTCATCGGCGCATGCTAAAATAACTGGAATGCAGCGACTCGGCGTCTGCGGCGATGATTTCGTTAAGCAAGGTTACTGCAACAAGACCGACATTGGCAAGTTCATCTTGCATCCGGACGTCGACAAGAAATCTACCAGCGTGGTCCTCACTAAGGCTGTCCATCTCAACAAGGCTGCTCCCATCAACTACGCAATTAAGAAGACTGGCTACTATTGCGTTCTCACAGACGTTGTCAATACTAAGAACTATGACCTTGTAGTTGAATACCGCAATGCTTATGGCGAACTTGAGGCCACACAGATTCCCAAATTACCATTCTACGGCGGTATGAGTATCTTGTATGCGCTCCTTGCTGCTTACTGGGGGTTCCTGTATTACCAACATAGACACGATATCTGTAAGTGCATTCGGCACATGGAATTTGGTTTAAACATCCTTGTACTGACTCCATCTAGTGGCCGTGCAGAACTATATTACAGCAATCCTGATCTTCTTGGTAGTCGAAATGCTCATCACTTGGGGCTTCTATGGTTTGTGTTGTACTCTTATCGAATTGCCTGCTCTAACTCAGAAGTAGAATATCAGAATCGTCACGGCTCTAATATCGGCTCAAAGGTTTTCCTCACAATCGTAGGAATCCTTAACGCTGGCCGAAATTCATTCTCGTTCTTTTTGCTGCTTATTGTCTGTATGGGTTATGGTGTGGTCAAGCACACCCTGGGCAAGACCATGATCAGAGTGCGATGGCTTGCAGCAGCTCATTTCCTATTTGGTCTCGTTTACTCTCTCACTTTCCTCTCCATTACCCCAGAGACGGCTGGTAAGAGAACTCGCTTGCTTTTTACACGTTACCTACTGACCTAACGCAGGCCCATTTGTGCTCTTAATTGTCCTCCCGCTAGCGGGCACCCTGACTGCCTTCTATGTATGGACACTAAACTCCCTTAATTGGACCCTCAAAGACCTCCGCGAACGAAAGCAGCATGCCAAGGAAGCCATGTACAGAAAACTCTGGTGGGCCATTCTCATCAGTGTCATGGTCATCTTCGGCTTTTTCTTCTTCAACAGCTTCACATTTGCCTCTGCCAGCGATCCTGACTTTGTTCCGTTCCATTGGAAGACACGGTGGTTCATCCTTGATGGCTGGCTAAACGTGGTGTACTTTGCTGATGTAACGTGGATCGCGTACCTCTGGCGCCCTACCTCCAACAACCGTCGTTTTGCCATGAGTGACGAAATTGCTCAAGACGACGATGGCAACTTTGACCTTGGCGATATTGGTGTCCCAGGGGAAGACTCAGATGATGAGGAGGCTGAGATTGCTAAGCCCCAGAACAACTCACAAAACGCCAACGGTCTGTCGTTTTCAAGCGCATCACGGAGCGCCCCTCAACCGTCAAGGAACACTCGCACCGCTCCTCGTGAATCACTAGAGAACGAGACTATCTTTGCCGTTGGGGAGGATGGAGACAAGTTCTCAGACGATGACGATAGTGATGAAGAAGACGCGAAGCTTGTGAAATCGAAGTGAGAAGATCAGGACGTTGACTTGGGCTGAACTGCGACCCCCTTTCGGCGCATTGTTTTTGTGTACTTGTAGGTTTGTCAAAAAGACCAAATCTTATTGATGAATGAAGTGAGTTTTCATTATGCAGAGCTTTTTTTATGTAGCTCGTGACATGTATTATAATACAGAATGGACAGGTACAAATACAATGGTTTCGTTAATACACATGTTTTCAAGGTGGTTCTCCTTCTCGCCAGCTCCCTTACGACAAAGATTCAAGAGTAGCCGCCATAGCCTCATATCTAACCCAAAACATCGCCTCCGAACCCAACTGGTCTTCTTTGACCATCGTTTTCAGGTAGAATGGCCAATACCTTGTACAATTTTCCCATACCATCTGGACCTTTATCAACAAGACGCTTCCAGGCCCCGTCAATTTTGTCAATGGTGTCCTTTTCTACACCAGGAGCTTTGGTCAGCTGCTCAGCACGTTCACGGATACCCATCACCTCAAGGAAGTCTCCCTGGTTGACGGGGCCGTGGACCTCAACGCCCTCACTTGCTGACATAGTCACCTCGGCGATGGCGGTGAAATCAACGTCAGCGCTAAGATCAACCAGGCCAGGCGCGGAAAAGGGGCTTACGCGCCTGTGATGGCGGATGCCTCGAAGTGAATTGATAGGGACAGTGTCTGAAGTTCCGTAATCAAGAATGAGAGCGGCACCGCTAGGCTTGGGCTTGGGATATTGATCTGAGCCACCAATACGAGTCGCAAAGTCTGTAGCAAAGATAGAAGCATCCGGACAGATTTCAATATTCGAGTTGGGCATGTTCTTGAGCTTACGATACCGGGTAGAAGTTTCGGGGAGGAAGCGAGAGTGCCGGGTAGTGGTAGACGAAAGAGTAAGCTGGAATTCAGGAGGGGGCTCATGTTGCTCCGACTTCGGCGTTCCGAGCTGAGCATGAGTGATACCCGGTGGTGTAGGTGATACCATCATCTCTCGCCATTCCATGGTGGGCTTGTTGTTCTCAGGTGGCGGCTGGGGGGTCGAAGTAGGCGAAGAGGGCTTTGGTTGATGGGGAGGAGCAGGAGCGGATTGAAAACTGTGGATAGGTAGAGCGTCGAAGAACTCATGGGCGATTATAAAAGGCATCTTGTCAGATTCTATAATCATGTTAGCTTTACTGTCGCAGAGAATGAAATGCCATTGCTTACCATATGGGATTGACTTGATAGTATCGGTCCAGACAATTTGCTTGCCGTTGTACTTGCTAGTACTACAAAAACCAGACTTTGACTCTGATGATGAGGCATCAGGTCCACAAAGAAGTTCCTTCTGAGCATTTCGAAGCTCGCGACTGGCCTCAACCATGTAGACAGCATCGATGCTGTTAGTCATAGCTGGAAACCGTTGAATTGTCTGACAACAAATTAGTAAGTACGAAAGAGAAGCAGGGTAGAAGTCCGTGTGCGTTTCATACTCGAAGCATATCATCCATCAGAGTACCACGACCAGGCCCAACCTCAATAATCTGAACTCCCTGCTTTGGTCGACCCTGGCTGATCCACTCGGCGATGAACCAGATACCAATGAGTTCACCAAAGATTTGCGAGATCTCCGGCGAAGTGACAAAGTCTCCCTTTGTCCCGAATTGATCTCTACCTTCGCCAATGGCTCCAGTATAGTAGCCTCCAATATCTCCAGTTAAACACATGCGCATATAGCTCGCCAAGGGAACAGGCCCAGTTGTCTGGACACTGGTTAGCATGAATACAATGGTTTAATGCAGCTGACTCACTGAAATAGCAGCAAAGAGCTGTTTTGCCAAAGGAGTCGACCATTTTCTCTCTCCGTCAAAACCATCATTGATATCGGTCTGTTTCTGATACTGGCGTATGCTAGATGAGAAGCTTCTAGCAACACATGAGTTGACCAAGTTGGGGGGCGATATACGGCGGTTATTGACAAGCCTTGCAAGAGGTCTTATACTCAATGATCTAATCATCTTCGTCATCTGACTAGTCAAGCATGTGGATGACTACAGACTCAAGAGATGGGCGAGGTTCTGTGGTTGTAGTGCGATACCACCACTCACATGAAAGCGTCAGTGACGATGCTTTTCCAGAGGCAAAGCTACCTGCTGATAAGATAAGAAATTCCTCAGAATCCAACCCGTTCCCATGGCTCTCACTCCTCCCCGCAACTTCAACGTTCTCTGTACATACTCGATTGTTGAATTGAGCTCTGTCTCTTGTCTCGATACCCACTGTCATTCTAAACCCGCCTTATCTTGACAAGACCGCGACGCTACACCCACTGCAGCGCGCATCATGTCCAGCAAATCGCGGTGGGCCGACACCGAAGAAGATGCCCGCCTCGACGCGAAACTGAAGGAAGAAAAAAGGCGGAAAAAAGCAGAAAAAGCACGGAAAGTAGAAGAAGAGAGGAGAGCGCAGGCCGCAGCGAAGCAGAGTACTCTTGAAGCCGACGATCATAGGCCTTCGAAACGGCGGAGAGTCACACCCGAGCCGGGCACAAAACTAGACGAGAAAGAGCCTCCAGCTAAGCTGCTACGATTCCCAACTGGCAGCTGGGGAAAGTGCAGAAGTGTCGAGAATTACGAGAAGCTGAACGACATCGAGGAGGGAACTTATGGCTGGGTTGCGCGGGCGACGAATAAAGCTACAGGCAAGGTTGTCGCACTGAAGAGGTTAAAGCTCGAACCTCAGGACCGGAACGGTCTACCAGTTACGGGCCTACGTGAGATACAGATACTGAAGGACTGCCAACACCGGAATATTGTTACCATGGAAGAGGTTGTTGTGGGTGACGATGTATCGCGGCCGGATAAGTAAGTATGCGGCCATCGATTTCAATCAGTAAGTGACACTAACCAGTCACTACAGTTCTTTATTCTTGGTTCTTGAATTTGTCGAACACGATCTAAAATCCATACTCGAAGACATGCCCGAGCCCTTCCTCTCCTCCGAAGTAAAGCGACTTCTCCTCCAGCTCACATCAGGCATCGCCTACCTCCACGACAACTGGATTCTTCACCGCGATCTCAAGACTTCCAACCTTCTCCTCAACAACCGCGGCCAGCTGAAGATTGCCGATTTCGGAATGGCTCGTTACATCGGAGACCCCCAACCCAAGCTTACCCAGCTCGTCGTCACCCTCTGGTACCGTTCTCCGGAGCTACTCCTCGGTACGAAGGCGTACGGTGCCGCTGTTGACATGTGGAGTGTAGGCTGTATATTTGGCGAACTACTCACTCGCGAACCTCTTCTCCGAGGCAAAAATGAAGTTGATCAAGTCTCGCGCATCTTTGAGCTCTGCGGCGTTCCCACAGAAGAGACATGGCCTGGTTTCCGACGTCTCCCAAATGCCCGCTCATTACGTCTCCCCAAGACTCAGATTGCCACCGGCTCTGTCCTTCGCGCTCGCTTTCCCAGCCTTACCAGCGCAGGCGCTGGCTTGCTGGGCGACCTATTATCGCTTGACCCTGAGCGTAGGCCGTCAGCACGTGAAATGCTACAGAACGAGTATTTCCGACAAGATCCCAAGCCGAAGCCAGAGACCATGTTCCCGACGTTTCCCAGTAAAGCGAATCAAGAGCGTCGCAGACGTGTAGAGCCTCATGCGCCTGTGCGTGGTGGACAGGCTGCTTCACTGGGTAACGCTGACTTTAGTGGTATATTCCAGGGACGGGACAGGGAAGAGAGGGGGGCAGGATTTCAGTTGCGCATGATTTGATATATACACAGGTGGTGGCTGTCGCTTCAATAGGAATGTTAGATTGCAAGTCATGGGGGAAGCCATCGACGCTTCCCATTCGTATACCCGTCAGATAGACTTCAGGATTATCAAAATTCATTACACGCTAAATAACATTCTATGGCAAGGTAAAACGTTATGGACAATATATTTATTGGAACACACAAGATAGGGGTTGTAATTTGTCTGAAGAAGCTTGCTACTGCCGGTCACCGCGGACCGACAAGATTAAGAAGTATATAGTAGATATAATCATTAAATGATCTCAACTCGATTTCGACCGCCATATCATAAGTTTCCAGAACGAGGGTTTCCCCAAGATGACTTCACCAGAAAAACATAGATCTACCAACGCCCTCACTGAACTGTGACATATCCAAAGGGCCAAGAACAATAAACAAATTTCCTCCATCTGATGCTTGCCTGGCCGTGAACACCTCCAAAATTAAACTCCAAAGAACAAATGCAACAAGAACAAATGATAGCCAAGAATTCGGGACTAGTTGTCGCAGATATCGCAGTTCCACTGGGGGTAAGGTGTGTAGGCCGCAGGGGTGTACATGCCAAATTGGAAGGTTTTCTGCACTGCCAGGTAACCGGGAGATGGGATGTCGGTAATCGCAGAGTCGGAGTCCTTAATAATAAGAGTGTACATGCCAACAGGGAGAGGGGCATCGGGGTCGTTAGCCTCCTTGCTGGTATCCCAGACGTAGGTAGGGTTCGTCTCAAAAGTCATGTTGGCGGTAAGAGTGTACGTTTCACCAGCGGATGACTGACTGACGAGCACGTCGATTGCAGTAGGAGTACCTTCGAGCGAGGTGTAGTTCCAGCCAAAGGTGGCATAGTCACCAATCTTGATGAGTGGCGTAGGCACATACATGGTGTCAGGCAGGGTCATGCTCAATCCGCCGGGCTGCACGTCGGCAGAAAAGGTTGTGCGCTTAGGCGCAGAAGTTCCGGTCTTGGTGCCCGACTTCTTCTTTCCAGTCTCCTTTCCGGTCTCTGTGGAGTCTTCTTCCTCGGTGGCGGTCCCGGTTTCGACTTTAGCTGTGTTCAGGTTGGTCTGCTTGGGGCTTTTCCCGGTGCTTGTGGCTTCCTCATTGTTCTCGGTCTTGGAATCCTGACGAGGTTTAAGAACAGCGGTTTCTTGGGGCACTATTATAGAGTCAGTAAAAGGGGGTCCAAGGGCGATATAGAGATCTAGCGTACGATCTTCCGGGACAACTCGTCGAACTACGACAGAGTCGGCAGTAGGAAACCAACTGGGCCAAGCTGTAGCCAAAGGTGCGAGAGAGGTGAGGCAGACAGCCAGCTGGAGGATGTTTGACGTGGGACGCATGATGAATTCGTTGATAGTAGTTGTTGAATTCGAAAACAAAAGGAGCCAAAACGAGATCGGAGAATGACTGTAGCGACGGCGGTTGAGGATCGATGGATAATGGCCGTTCCTATCCCGATGACGATGACAATGTTTTGTTTGACTGTGTTCAACGTATATATTGTCCTTGCGAATAAGAGATGGTAATGTCGAAGATGCCAAGCGTGTCCAACTCGAAGAGGGCGAGTGAAGGGTGAAACAGACAAGGGAGCTAATGTCGAAAAAGAGTAAGAGCGAGAGACAAACAGAGCGATGGTGATGATGATGCGTTGTTAGTACCAAAGGTTCTGAAACTGATCAATCTCCAAAGCGTTAACGAGAGGAAAAGCGAGTAGTGGACAAGAAATCAACGGGACAGGAGCAAAAACGAGAGAACAAGGGAAAGCGTTGGCGTTATGTTGGGTTGGCCCAGCAGACAGGGGAGCAGGGGGTTGGTCATTTCCTCCCATTGGCACATGCTTCAAGCCCCAGAGGAGTACGTACTCCTCCCAAAACACCGACTCCTTTCTTTCTTGTCATTGGGTGGAGGCTGACCCAGAAGCCGTTAGATCTCTGTTACTGTAGTGGATGAAGCTTAGGGAGCTGATAGTGATAGTACTGTAATGGCGTGAAGTCTATAGTACTGTGCACTCACTACGTAAGTAGGTAGGTACTTGCAGGACACAGCTCGCCAGAAATCGGAATTATTGGGTCAATTCCCGTAAGTTGTGAGACAAGTCATCGTCTCGTGTTGACAGATCTGGATGCTTCTATCCGCGTCCCACCTTTCATTCTGTCATATTGCGACAATGATCTTATTCTCCCTTTTCTTATACGGTCTGACAACCCTTCGCGAAGACCATGTCGTTGCCAACTCTAAAGTTTAAGTCGTCACTAAGGGTGATTGTGAACTCTATGTAAGGTATTGAATAGAGAATGGGTGAGCGCCTCTTAACAATCAAGGACCCTCCCTAAGTCTGGTAAATCTAAGCCAAAGATCCTAAAAAAAAAAAAAAGGAATAGACTTCATCATCACATGATCTCGTGTTTGGTCCCATTGCTCTACCTAAAAATAACAACGGCTACCCGAGCCTAGGTTGCTCCTTCGCCTCATCCCTGTTCGGTGTCCCCTAAGCCTGCCCGCTATTCTCGGCAATCATGCACTAAAGATAGGATAGGCGACAGGGTTCAATCACAAGATTCGATCCTTGGGTTGTCAACTGTCGTCGTCACTGCCACCTTTTTGTATCATCCATGTGTGATGATGCTTCTTTTTTTTCTTTCCTTTTTTTTTTCTCCCCGGGTGTTACAGATGCATCAAGTCATATATTTAATATATGCTTATGGGACGGAACTTGTTGTCCCTAACCATTTTGCCTCTCTGACTCTTGGACCTCCAGTCCTCGTGCTAGAGTAGTTTGTCTGTGACGATGGCGTTTTCAATTAAAGTACAGTACCTAGGCACCTACATGGCCCCGTCACAGTAGATCTACTTACAGTACTAGCCTGGGCCGCATTTGTATTTGCCGCTTTAGCCTACGACTTAAAGAAATCTTCATCTTCTGTATTACTTTCTGTATCACGTGTATGGATGCTATCCTGACTTTTACTGTCAATGGAGAGTTTATTTGTTAGGCAGTAATACAGACAATGTCACTCTCATTGGCGATCATGGCCATTCCATGTTAATCGCTATGCATATGCATTTTTGCTGTTATTTGTTCTTGTTCTGTTTGTACGACTGAAAGATCCCTAGCTGATGGGCCAACATGGCCGTGATGGTGATGATTTCACTCAGCAGCCCTAAAAGCCAAGGGTAAAAGGTGACAGCAAGAACATGCCAATATTCACTACTTGCCTTGCATGAGAGTGCTTACCATCCCTTCTGCGAATTGCCATGTATACCGCAATTTGTATACATGGTGAGCAGTGTTTATACACTCAAGATATTATTATCATAGAGACACTTTCGATTCCTGTGCATTTATTTAGTCGTGTCATTAACGTGCAAAACACTGCAGATAGGTATGCGCATTAGAATGATTTACTGCTTGACATTGGGTGTTTACCTCTTTTGGTTTGTTTTTTCTTCTCTTTTTTCTTCTTTTTTTTTCTTTTCCTTAAGTCAGTAACCGAACGACGAGAAGCTCGAATCCGTGGTAGTAGCCCGTGAGAGGGAAGTTATCAACAAGGCTCGCAGCTGCCAGCAGCGGCACGTTGAATCTGCCCGTTGGTTCGCCTTATGGAACAACTGCCTCCTACCTGATTGATTACCAGAAACGTGAAATCTCCTTCCCTCGAGAACCACAGATGTTTTGCGTTTCCCCTCATCTATTTCATCCACCTCCCAACTTTCTACTCTTCGATTACAATCGAACTACACCCTTGAAGCGACAGGACTAGCAGAATGAATCTTACACAGTAAGTGCCTGCAATTCAAGTCAAATTCAACTCAATAATCGGTACTGGATCCGATTCTAATCTCTAATATTGTAGGGATCAACCCGTATGTTCCCTTGCCCTATCTGCGCCAAACTCCACCGCGTGGACGAGCAACAAATGGAACTTTGGAGCTAAACAAGCTGACATTTGTCCAAGGACCTCGAGTCGTCGGTTAATAAATCCCAATGCGTTTACATTCCACAGGAAGAGTACAGTAGCCTCCTCGCGGCTGCTCACCAGTACGGTATGTTTCGTTACGACTGGGTGACATTGTTCCTCTATATGAAAACCTTGCTAACTCCTATTTTATTAGTTTACCTGCGCCAGAATCTCATGCGGTATGGGTTTGACGACGTCACTCTCAACGTAGGTTAAAGTCTTCAATCATTCTGAACATTTCTGATATAGTCTCAGGCATTGTGTCTACCAACACCGACTCAAGATACCTCATCTTACGCAAACGAGCGTGCGGATCATCCGACTTCAACACAATTCGCACCTAATGTTCAAACTTTCCTCTACCAGAATCAACGCAGTACCGCTTTTGGAGGTCCCGACAAAAATCAAGGGCTCCAGGGGAACAAGAATCTTCGCCCCAACGCGTTATCTTGGTCTTCCGCCTCTGCAGACAACTCACTAGACCAACAGTATCGTGGCTTACCTCAAAAGGACAGGCGCTCCGAGTCAAACCAATGGTTGGAGAGCTCCGCTCAGAGGTCGGTTCAGCTTCTGAACTTGGCTCCTGGAGTTACCCATGGCGACATCGCTACAATCGTTCGAGGTGGACCTCTTCTGGAGATCTTTCTGCGGACAAGGGACAACTCTGCTACAGTATCATTTGTACGTGAAACTGACGCAGCTGCCTTCCTCGATCACACTCGCACATGTGGTTTGTACTCCAAGGACCGCAAAGTAAGTTGAGTGTCGAAGCTACCCGACCCTTGTTCTGACAAAAGCTTGTAGATACATGCAAAATGGTCTGACTATCAGTACGTCGTGAAAGGCCAAGTTGCCTACCACGTCGTCAGAGGTGCTTCTCGAAATTTTGTCATCCGCAAGCGAGATCCCAATACCACTGCCCAAAGGCTTCGCGATGACCTCGATCATATCCACAACCTTCACGTGATTGATATCGAATTCCACAAAGACAATTGTTTCGTCAGCACCAGTTCGGTTAATGGTGCTATATTTGCTCGCAATTGTCTTCTCAGCCGGTCGTAAGTTTGATTTGCCTGGGCTTGGTTTCCCGCAAAACCACTTAATGAATCAGTTGATGCTAACTCATGGCTTGACAGGGAGTACAAGAGCTCTCGTATTGAATGGGTTGCAGATGAGTGTGCTCAGCCTCTGGAAAGCTTACCATATGAAGCGAAGGCTCCGGTCCATTGCGTGAAGCAAGAGAACACTTCCGTACCTGCTCTCCCATCGCGCAAAAACCACCTAGGCAACCGGTTTCAACTCCTGGACCTCAGTGATACTGACGAAAGCAACGGTGATGATTCTTCAGAGGAGTCTCTTTGAGTGAGACACATTACATTGAATGTCGCAATCCCCCCTACCTTACTCTTCTTTCCTTTGAATTCAATACCGAACTGTTGCAGAGAAACCCCTGCATGTGAAAGACACGAACGTAGCATAGCTCGTTGACTGTAGTTCGCGAAGTGTGGTTTGGCCAACAATGTGTAGTCGCTTCAAGGTTGGGTGTCGCTGTACCCCTTTTGCTGACCACCAAGTACCTTTAAGGCACAAGGATTTTCGTTTCCGAATGAGACAGCACAGGGGCACTCCAAGATTCGCACCCGATCAAAAACCCAAGGAGGGCACCTCTTTGAATGCCAGCTGCTTGCCGTTCAAGGGGCAACGCAACATCTGCGCTGGCCTGGAATCCCACCGCTCGCCGATCTTCATGAGCTTATGAACCAAGCAAGGAATAAACAAGAACCATGCCTCAACCTGTGTCTATCACTTGCTAAGGAATATGCCAAGGCGATACATACAGACTCAGGAGTCGCTAACAACACTTGAGGCACAAGTATGCAACCAAACTTATCCGTTATAAGAATAATACACATATAGTTCTCACATATTCATTAGAGATTATGAGTTCCTTTTTATTTATTATTATTTTTTCTTAAAAAAAAAAGAAAAGAAGAAGAAGAAAAAGGAAGAAAAAAGCGCGCGGGGACGTTCATCCTAGGCGTCAGCATCCTCCTTCTTTGTGGGATGTTCTCTTCACCGAGGTTTCTCTGACCCAGCGTTTAAGCATTTGACCAAACGGTTGAATCCAGTCTTTTTTGACTAAATGTCATCTTAATTTCATATATAGAGCCTTCACTGGCTGTCATGGAAGGAATGAGGGGTGTTGTGCCTTACGTGCTTGCTTTGAGCAAGGCACCCGACACAACCACTCAGCCCAGTTTGCACAGGTGTCGAGCTTTCGAATCCCGCTTCTATCATTGTTTGAGTTTCTGGAGAACAATATTTATGAGGACTGTGGGTATCTGAAGTCTTGCCCTGAGCAAGGGGTGGCATGTAAAGGCTCGTCGGTCCTTCTAAAGTACCACGATGGGATTCTCAAGTACTCAATGCCACCCAAACGGGGAGTTGACTGCACAATTACATTTGGAAGGTTATGATACACCAGTTGAATGTAGAAAAGTGAAAAGAAGAAAAGTGCGTGCGCGCGTAATCATCTCTGATGACCTCAAGGAGATCAATTCATTCCTTGTTCAAAGAACTCGACTCTTCTATAACTGACTCAGTGAGGTTTTCTTACTATAAATATAGCAAACCTCTTTCAGTTCCCAAGTTTCTTCCAGATTACATGAAGGAATAGAGCCAGTCATGTTGCCGAGCCCTTGACACCCGTCCTGAACAAGACATTGCCATACTGAGCTACCATTATGCCATCCTGAAACCATTCAACTTTGATTGCCAACTTGGAAGCTTAATATATCGAGACTTTGGCTGCGGAAAGACGCCACAACTTACAGGCTGAAAGAAAAGTAGACATTGCATCATTCCGGTCGCTTATGTAAGAGCAACAATGGCTGATATGCAGGCAGACTGCATCCACGATTTGTATGGTGTCTGTAATTACTATACCGCGTGCTCTGGCAGCACTCACCCTCTCTGTCGGCAAGGGGTCGACAGTAGGTGTATGATACTTAGAGATCTCAGGTACGAAAAGAGAATCTGGGCGTTGGGGGTTTCGAACAGTGATGACTGGTGACAGCTGGCAGTACCGCTGTTGAGAGATGCAGTTCTTCTTTTGGCGTGAGGGAAGACACTGCGCTTCGGGCCTGGTTCATTGGACTGATAACAGTAGGCTCCGGAGCCCCTGAAATAATTTGAATAATGGGAGATGGGTAAGGGTTTGGCATATTCATTCATGAAGTAGTCTCTGTCCATTTACCCCTATTCCCATCTATCTAATTAATGATTCGAAGTCGGTCGACTAACAGTAGTCTTATAGCGCTAAGAGGGACGATAACACCGGCGGCATACATTGGTCAACTAAAATAGGAGTGTGGCTCAAGCAGTAGTGTTTCTTAGGCAATGAGGGTCAGGTACTTTAGAAGCCAAAAGGCACTGTCATATCGCCGATGACATGACTACAAATCTCGAAACTGTACGTGAAGTATTGGTCAACAAATGGACCTATGGGTGGCCATATCATACAAGTGGGATGCTTAGACTATCCGTAAAGTTCAATAAATTCGTTCGTGTATCACTTACTCATAAATGCGGATATGATTCGACTAGAGGTACCGCGCCAGCAACCCATAATCGACAGCAACTCAAACCATGATTTTCAAGAAAACTAACTGCGATAAATATCGCTTGGCGATTAGGTACCTAACTAGCTACCTGGCAAAACCACTGCGTCCCAGACAAGGCTCCGTTACGATGCTCCTCAGATCCTAATAATACCAAATCGTACAAATAAGTCACATTTCCAAAACCTTTTAATGATTGGCATTCTTAGTAACAGACTGCAAGTAGTCCAGCAAAAATGTGCGTTCAGCTGGTGAGATAGGTGTCTGGCTGCCACGACGAGAGGGTGGTCCAGCGGGGTCCTCCATGCCGGAGGCCAAAGAAGCAAGACGAGATCCTGGCGTTCCAGCAATGGCCTCCTTGCCCTTTGCCGCCTCCAAACTAGCAGGGGATGGCTGTTTCCCAAAGAGTGAGAGCAGTTCTCGCTTTTGAGCAGGGCCAGATTCACGGCGTCGGTTCAAGACAGGTAATGCTTGCGCAATGCTAGGGCTAACACCAGCACCTGAAGGCTGTAAGTGGGCAGACAGTCCACTTGGGGAAGCAAAAGAAGTTTGGGGAGACGCGGATGCCCCACTGACACTGAGAAACTGCTCTGTTTGTCCTCGCTGAAGAATTCGGATGGGTTGAGTAGGCTGTGGAATGGCCGATCCATGTGCCTGAGCGCCATATTGCGTACAGTCACTTCTTCCTTGAGAGCCGGGCGTACCGGATTGAGCAGATCGCGAATGTAGGGATAAGCCCTCCAGAGAGACGGGCGGATTTATGTCTGCATTGGTCTGTGAAGAAATTTGAGTCCTCATGTTATCTCCCCCGGCAGATTGTAGCAGTTCACTCATCATGCTGCCTGGAGTAGCTTGCGGTGATTGAGCCGGAGGCTGGTTTTGGTCATCCTTACGAAACATGCCCAACAAAGCGGAGCGGTGGTTGTCAACAGGAGGTCCGACCTTTGACCCAGGTAGCTCTTTGGGGCTTGGCCCAGCACGGCCTTGACCTCTAACATGTATCGCCGCTTGTGGAGGAATTTGGGGATGGGCTTGTTGTCGCACTTGATTTACGCCAAAGTTGCCATAGGCGGGTTCTAGGTTCTGGACTGGGAAGCCGGGAGGGAATGGCACCTGTTGGGGCTTCTGCTGAGGTTGCGATGCAGAATTACCGCCCTTGAATGCGTTCAGAAGGGCCATGGACTGGCCATTCAGTGGCTGTTGCCTTGACTGTCCGGCTGAATTATGAACCTGTGGTGGCATCTGACCGGTGTGTCCATATTGCGGCTGCTGTTGGTTGATAAACTGACTAGATAAAGTGTTGTGGTTGGTTTGGCTAACGTCCTGGAATACGCTCCTATTAAAAACAGCTCTCTCC
This sequence comes from Fusarium aywerte, assembly GCA_013186375.1. NCBI lineage: Eukaryota > Fungi > Ascomycota > Sordariomycetes > Hypocreales > Nectriaceae > Fusarium > Fusarium aywerte. The sequence goes on from JABCQV010000237.1 coordinate 28,040, forward strand.
ACCTGAGGAGGCAAGGGCTGGGGATGAACCAGTGGGGCTTGGTTGCTCTTGTACTGGCCTTCTTGTACAGAGTATTGGTCGTTGTGTAGCTGATGGTTGCCGACCTGCTGTCCAGGAGCTTCGTTCCAGTGAGCAGTTTGATTGAGCGGATAGGGAAATGATGGTGGCGGTTGTTGAGTATTGATAGATGGCATCTGGTAATGGTTGTGGTGGTGGGGTGTATGAGGCTGAGGTGCGGGCTGGGCCGTTAGATCCAGAGGAGTATGCGGGTATTGAGCACCAGGCTGAGATATTCCGCCTGAAGGGCCGTCTCTTGCTTGAAGAATAGAAAGCAAGGCACTACCCTTATCCTGTTGAACAGGGACAGGAGCGCCTTGCAAACCTTGAGTCGGAGGTTGAACCTTCAATAATCGCTGCAGTTCTTGTGTCGCGCCGGCGAGCGTCTCGATTGCTGGCCCCTGGTCCGCAGTTTCGGCCCCGGTGTCTGTTTTCCAGGCCTCGTCCTCATACGGCGCTTCGGTGATCGGTCCATAACCATGAGTGTCAGTCGCTGCTCTTCGTGCCTCTAGCTTTTTCTGCGAAGTGACCCATTTTTTCAGAGGTACCAAAAAGGGAGCAACCATGTAAAACTTGTTGGCGTTGGGAGTAGCAATTGCATCATTAGACTGACCGTTCTTGCGGCGAAAAGCTGGCAATTCCGATAGCTTGTACCATTGGATCTTGCTAATTTCCTTGCGGGTTTTCGGTTCAAATACTGTGTCCATTGGAACGTCGCGAAACACGTAAAGCCTCATATGCTGCTCGCGCATCGCAATCTCAATGTACTTGGGTTTATGCTCAGTTGGTACTAGGCCAGCGGCTCGAAGGTCAAGGCCAGTCTCTTCGTAAACTTCACGGATGGCGCAGTCCAGGTCGTCTTCGTCCTTGTTGATCTTTCCTCGCGGAAAACTCCAATTGGCACCCTTCTTCCATCCCTTGACCAAGACTGTAGAGTCCATGGCCTCGTTCAGCATGATAGCACCTCGTACCGGAACGCGAGTCTTATACTCCAAGAATTCCTCAAACGCTTTGGTGTGGTTCTCAACGGAAAAGTTGGCTAACAATGGGCAGTGTTGGAAGATTCGAAGACAAAAGGTACGCAGCGTCATGGTCGGTAGAGTCGGGTCCAGCGGACGGATGAAATCTTCGTAAAACCATTGGGCTTCTTCGACCTGAAAGCATATTCGAGCAACGGAGGAGAGATCCTCCTGGGGGAGGTTGATGATGAAGCGGACGCAGAGGTCGTCCAGCCCTATGTCGGTTGTGTTAGTCCTCGCTCGCAATTGCGCAGCACCCACCGACACAGCACATACAATCCTCTAACTGCATTTGTGTTCCAGACATGATGGCAGGGTCCTTCGGCTCATGCTATTGTAAAGGTACGATGGTTTTGACTGTTGTTTTCTCTTGTTTCTTTGTTTATTTAATCCTGTTCAAGACTTTGCGAGACAATAATGTGAACGTAGCTGCGAAGGCAAGCTGACCATGGTTGAGGTGCGACAACCAAGATGACGCAAAAGGACGACTGTGACAAGCGAAAAGACGCGAGCGGTCACTTATTAATTTGAGTCAACGGGAAGCTTCGGTTCGCTTTGTTGCGACTGCGCTGCGCTACTCTGCAGTGAACAAGTAAGAGGCAACGTCTCTTTTGACACGCGGGGTCGAAGCGGTGGTGCAAAGTCCGAAACTGGTCGATTTCGAATGTGATTTGTTGGTGTTGTCAGGTTTGACAGCATCGCAATCAGAACACAGACCCATAACTCATTCGCGCCTTAGGTACCTTACCTTTAGCTTGGGCTAGGAGGTAAGCTGTTTCGAGAGCCCCAATGACTCGGACCTAATTCAGAGTTGGCTAGCAGGCTGGCCCAGCCACGCACGGCCGAGACTATTCGCCACAGATTAATTCGTTCAGTGTGGCGGTGCGCAGCCTTGCATCGGCATCATCATGTACGTATTCAAACTGCAACAGGTTCCCTCCCATGTTAGGTAGTTGCGTGTTTCAAGTGTTACAGTACTTATTGCCACCAAAATATGCCAGCACATGCACGGGATCGGCGTCGCAGTAGCGTTTTAGCAGGTTTAGTCGAGCGCTCTTAGCTCATGAATTAATGCTTCCAGACCGTAAGGGGGGCCTACCGTACTGAAGCTAAAATGACACGGCAGTTTACAGGTTCCAGAAGCTGGGTGGTCGCTAGAATTACATCATCGCTCAATGACCAAACGGGCTCCCTCACCTCACCCATGGCTAGCCATCATAAATACTTGGAAACAGGTAATTGACCACTCGCACAACAAACCTACCAAATAAATCGCAACGTAAAAGCTGGTGACCCTCTCAAGACTTCTCTTGTTCCCCCGTCATATAAGAGCGGCAATCTTTTCATTGTCTTGGCCTGCCTACTTTTGTCTCGGAATTTTGAGCAGTGACATTCTTGACAGTGGTAATTCCCATATTACCTAGGCTCGACCGCAGCCATATTAAAAAAGACCTGCAACCTTCCTTCTCTTGGGCCCTACAACAGCCTTCATCGAGAGAAGCGGTACTCTAACTCTACAATATGACATCCATCGTCACAAAACTCATCACCAAGAAGATCTTGGGAGAAACTGTCTCCAACAAATTTGGGACTGAGGTATACAAATCAACGTATCATGTTATCCGAATCATAGTGCTGACCCGCTACCCTTAGGACCCTTACTTTGAACATGTCCCAGCGACTCGTCTGGATGGAACACCCACTGGCAAAGTAAAGAAGCGCAAGAAGGCTCTTCCTCCAGGTATTACCGATCATGATGCCAAGGTCTTGACCAAGGTAAAGCGCCGAGCTTATCGGCTAGATCTATGTCTCTTCAGTTGTTTTGGCGTACGTTTCGGTTGGGGTAGCGTTATCGGAATAGTTCCTGCGTGAGTTGAACTCCGTTGTCCAAGTATGTGTTTTTATGATCGATACTAACATGATTCCTCTAGGATTGGCGACGTTTTGGACATGTTGCTTGCACTTCTGGTCATGAAAACTTGCATGAAGGTCGATGGTGGTCTGCCCACCTCGGTCAAGGGTAAAATGGTATTTAATATCTTGGTTGATTTTGTCATTGGACTTGTTCCGTTTGCTGGCGACCTGGTCGATGCGGCCTACAAGTGCAACACTCGCAATGCCGCGCTGCTCGAATCCTACCTACGAGAAGTAGGACGCAAGAACCTAAAGAAGAGCGGCACGCCGGTACCGGCCATTGACCCCAGCAACCCAGATGAATTTGATCGACTTCAGACGCAAGACCCTCCCGAGTATGTGTCAAACCCACCATCTCGAAATCCATCCATGTCAGATCGTCGTCAACATAGCCGCAGCCGCAGCCGCAGCCTAGATCGCCGTCGTGATGATCGCCCAGTCGAGCCGGTACCGGCACGAGTTCGCGAGAGCCGCGGATTCTTCGGTCGCAGCAGAGCTCGGCCGGATGATATCGAGACAGGTGAAGCTGAACGTGGATCTCGCCGCCAAAGATCGCCGCGTAGGGAGCGACGCTAAACCCGGCAACTCGGATTTACTTTAACGGCAAGGGAGACGAGAGGACCAGCAATCAGAGACGACGGACACTTGTGAGTTAGAATTATTCATTACGGGGTAAGGCATTCCGTAAAGTGGTACCTTGATACTTGCATGATGGGAACGTGGAGTCGTGTTTCATTAATTATCATATTGTTTACGAATAATGTATGTATATAGTACGAGACTTTGCTCAGGCGCCATGACATTGCTTGATTGATTAAATGAGGTGGATACAGAAGAGCATGAAACTTAGGTATCCTCAAATCAAATTAGAGAACGAGATCTGATAACTTTACTTGGCATTTTTATCGACCGAGCAACAGACGACAGGGAATGGAAAAGAAAAAAACAAAGCTTTCAGGCGCTCCGATCTAAGCAACTAAGTTGTTTCGCTCTGAACGGGGTTCATTAGACGGCCGATTCAACCTAATTGCTAGCCGATTCCCCATTTCATTACAGAGTACAGCTTTGAGCACCGGAGGTGCGAGATCAAGGAGTAGGAGGCGCACAACCCCCCAAATACAGATCCATGCTGGTAACGTCAGATTCAGGGCCCAAGCCAGGACACGATATGTATCCCTAGCAACGCGTTCCATGCCCTTGGAAAGAAGAAGGGATCGACGGAAATTAATAGCAGCGGTACCAATTGAGTTAAGTATTCGATATACAGCTTTTTTTGTGCATCAATGGCATCGCAATGGCACTGTTGTAGCTCATCATGACAACCTCGGCTGAATATGATCTCATGAGCTCAGTCAGGTCCCGCCTCGCACCACTATCATGCCTTACCACAACCCATCTCGCCTGTGTTTGCCCAACAACGCGAGATGAGGTATGGACCCGCGAGTCAAAGTTACGGTAGTCTGTCCACAGATTGTGCTGATTGATAAAACTCTGGTCATGACGTTACCCTGACAAAGCCTGAATCATTACTCCCTGCTACGAAGACGGTACCGTACAAGGATAGTGGAGCAATGGGGTGAAAAACGCAAAGATAGAACTTGAACCATGCCAAAGACGAACGTGAATCCGCTCAAAACGCGTCTTTACGCGTCTCACTTGCCCAGGTTTGCTTAAATGATCCCGGTGGCTGGAAATTCTTATGACACCAGCTCGAGCGCTAGCGTCTTGGATGCGCCGAAAGGCCCCTGGTTCACCCAGTGACGCGCAGTGACACCCCAGCACTGTAAAGTGGCCCGCTATTGCTGTATCCACCGCGTATTGCCCAGCGCGACGCGCTCAGCTCCACGTGACAGCGCATCCAGGCTTATACAAAAGCCCATCGCCTTCATCCCATTCTTTACTTTGGACCAGACCATCACCACCGCAACCATCACCCCTCAACCGCAAGAGTTCAACGCAAATACAAAGTCTTTGTCCTGTTTCTGTCTTGCTCTGGTCAGATTTTCTCTTTTTTTCTTGCTCTGACACTTATCTATACCACAATGGCTGCGCAAATGACTCCTTCGAAGCAGGTATGTGACGTCGTTCGTGGGTGCAATGCAACCCGCATACATGCCCCTTCCATCCCGATTGATCGCTAACACGTTTCTCCAACAGGCTGCTTCCGCAATTGAGAACTTCAACATGGAGTCCCCTGTCAAGAAGCTTGACTTCGGTGCCGCCAATAAGGAAAACGAGCCTCTCAACCAGACCACTGATACCTCCGAGCCGAAGACGAAGATCGTCGAGGAGACCAAGAAGGAGGAGCCCAAGACTGCTGTTGCCCCCGGCATTAAGGCTGAGGAAGCCGACGAGCCCCTCCTTCAAGAGAACCCTCAGCGCTTTGTTCTCTTCCCCATCAAGTACCATGAGGTAAGCAACGCGTTTTGACGCGTAAAGTGGTGCCCCACTATGCCATTGTACTAACGCATGGTTATAGATCTGGCAAATGTACAAGAAGGCTGAGGCTTCCTTCTGGACAGCCGAGGAGATCGATCTCTCCAAAGATCTCCATGACTGGAACAACCGCCTGACTGCCGACGAGCAGTTCTTTATCTCCCACATTCTTGCTTTCTTCGCTGCCTCTGATGGCATCGTCAATGAGAACCTGGTTGAGCGATTCAGCGGCGAGGTTCAGATCCCTGAGGCTCGATGCTTCTACGGTTTCCAGATCATGATGGAAAACATCCATTCCGAAACATACTCCCTGCTCATTGACACCTACATCAAGGAGCCTTCCCAGCGAACATACCTCTTTAACGCCATTGACACCATTCCTTGTATCCGAAAGAAGGCTGATTGGGCCATTCGATGGATCCAGGACAAGAACTCTTCCTTTGCTCAGCGTCTTGTTGCTTTCGCCGCAGTTGAAGGTATTTTCTTCAGCGGTGCCTTTGCTTCCATCTTCTGGCTCAAGAAGCGTGGCCTCATGCCTGGTCTAACTTTCTCCAACGAGCTTATCTCTCGGGACGAGGGTCTCCACACTGACTTTGCCTGTCTCCTTCACTCTCACCTCAAGGGACGTGCTAGCAAGCAGATGATCCAGGACATTATCACTGATGCCGTTACAATTGAGCAGGAGTTCCTCACTGAGGCTCTCCCTTGTGCTCTGTTGGGCATGAACTCCAACCTTATGAAGCAGTACATTGAGTTCGTTGCTGATCGTCTGCTCGTCGCCCTCGGCAACGAGAAGGTCTACAAGGCCACCAACCCCTTCGATTTCATGGAGAACATCTCCCTTGGCGGCAAGACCAACTTCTTCGAGAAGCGCGTTGCTGACTACCAGAAGGCCGGTGTCCTCCACAGCGCCAGCAAGAAGGCTGACGAGGAGGAGTCGCCCAAGGGCGAGAACGGTGGTGACTTCACCTTTGACGATGACTTCTAAACGTCTCGTCCCGTTTTTTACCTTTCCTTTTGGCCTGGGCAGTTGCTCGTGGGCACGTGAACATATCAACATATACCCTGTTTTACTTCTTGTTTGTACATTTGGGATGAGCCTCGGGGCAGCGATACTTGGTTAATTCTACGGTTGGCAAGGTCGCGATCATACTTGGGATCCGGGAGATGAATTTGCATGGACCGACACGGCGTTACGGGGATTTGACTTGGGTGGATGAAAATAGCATTGACGGATTAATCGTGCTCATGGATGATGATATTATAGCACTCTCCTAGATAGAGATGAATTGACTGGATTAGTATACATTTTGTTCCTCTGTTGACTTGTAAATACGCACACGACTGTTGCCATAACTCGTACAATATTGTTTTCTGGTGTCTGAACCTGGGGCAAACACCAGTTAACTCAATAGGTCCGTCCATCATTTCGATCTTTCGATAGTACTCGCAGAATCGCTTCGGAAGTTAGATTAAGAGATTTTAATCCAGAGCAATGTTTTCAAATTCGTAACAATTGCTTGAGTTTCTGTCGTGTCGTCTCCAAGTGCCTTCACAAATCAACAAGTTCCGCGACCACGAACATCCTCTCGCTGAACTCCTATCCGAAATCATCTTCAAACTTCTCGTACGCCCTATTTCTTGCCCTTCTTCTTCTTCTTCCCACCGCCACCACCCCCTTGGGCTGCTTGAGGTGTTGGCGTGGCCGCTTGTGACTCCTCCGCACCCTCGGCGTCTGCCATCGTCACCTCAGGCACATCCGGCACCGCAGCCTGACTTCTCCCCAGGCGACCCAGCGAGGCGTGGATGAGGCGAGTTACTTCTTGGGCCTTTGTAGTACGATACTTGATGGCGACTCCGCTGACAGGGTCGAATGCCTTGAGGACTAGGTAGCCGCGCGGGGGCTTAGTCACAGGTGTGTCGCCGTCTGCATCAGGTCGTGTTGGGCCGGGCTTGAGCTTGTATGTTGTGGTGATTTGTGTCTGTGGTGGTTAGTCAGTTACTTGTATAACCTGTGAGGTCGGCGCGAGGACGTACGGTCGAGGGGCGGGCCTCGAGAAGTGCCATAGATTGGTCGAGCCATTCCTGGCTTGTCTTGAGGTAGACCATGTTGACAAGATTCGTATGATATCGTTTGCTGGGTTCTTTAAGCTCGTGTCGTGTACTGGCCCGTTGCGGCTAAGAATGCGCAATTGTATATACGCTTCTCCTACTGTGACAAAGGCCTCCGCTATACTTGCTCGTGTATGCGATGCTGGTTATGATGTGGGCGGTCGAGCCTTGACGACTGTAGGTGCGATGTCGTTCGCTGTCTTGGATGTGGAGAACCGAATGAGGTTGAAAGGTGGGATAATCTGATGGTGGGGCTCGGTGAGGGGAGGCTTAACAGCGCCACAACACCATTGAATACACCTTAAATCCTATCTGCCTACCTAGGTACTCTAGAACAACACTATATAGCATAAATATGTCTAGTGATAACACAATCTCTTTATTTTCTCTTAGTTTGCCGCCAGTTCCAAGGCATTGTCCAAGACCTCAACATCTGCTAATTGAGGACTTGCACCGTACTTTATCAAAACTCGGCCAATATCTACCCGTCCTTGCCTGACATAGTGCCACAGCGGCGGATGCCCATCGACGGTCTTGTCGAAGTGCTTGATTTTTTGACAGATTATTTCCGCCATCTCGACTTCTTCTCTCGCACGTCGAGGGTTACTGCCGTGTGATGTAAAGTTCATGATTGGGAGTTGCTCGCCCTCCATTTTGCTGAGATTATGATCAGGCATTTGATCGAGGTCAGCTTCGGCCCCGAACTCCAAAAGCATATTAACAACATGGTGATTTTGGCTCGACCTCATAGCATCCGCAAGTAAGAGTCTCTTCTCATTCGTCACCACACTGATTGGATTTGGTGAAGCACCGGCTTCCAAAAGAAGTTGTACAACTTCAATGTACCGTGTCACTACAGCCATGAGTAGAGGGCTAACTCTAGTGATTCTGTTTGCATAAATATCCGCTTTTTCCATCAAAATGAGATACCGGATAGCACCTAGCTGGTTCTGGCGAACGTGCTGTGGGTTGAGAGCACCACTGCCTCCGGGCATGTTGAACTCTCTCTGCCAGTCGCACTGATCCCTCGGGCCCCAGGATATGAGATGGCACAATGCCGTCTCATCTGTACCATGAGTTACGTTGATGTTGGCTCCATTTTCGATAAGAAATTTAACCTTGCTGGCGTGTTAGTACTCAGGCGTATAAAGGGTCCTGGCTTCTTGAACAACTTACCACGTCTTCATTCAGTGCATAAGCTAAAGGAGGGAGGCTCTTTCCATCCGGTGCGTCCGGATGAGCGTCATTCTCTATGAGCAATTCGGCAATCGCTGTATTTCCTCGCAAACACGCCAGGTGTAGGAGGCCGCTTTTGCTCCCCCAATGCAAGTATCCATAAGCTGGGCCGGAGAGTCCCCTCTTCCGTACAGTCTTGTAACGCAAACTGTAGAGGTTGTCATTTCCGAAAGGCTGGTTGAGTTTGTGCTTTACATTCACACCTGCCCTTCGCATACCTAATAACGACATTTTTGCTGCTTCAAAGACTCCGAACCAGCAGGCCCATTGAAGGGCCAAAGGCATATTCAACGCAGGGCCGAGCCCCAGTGAGTCTCTAACATCGTTGAGGTAAAGCTGAGAAAGGGCATGACTGGAAAGCTTTTTACATGTTTGCGCCAAATTGAGAAGGTTATTGTAAGGTCCTGGCAGAAATGAAACCTCGTCCATTATGAGGCCCTTGACCTCGGTAGGTAGGTCTGTATCGTAGTTAGTACAAGGCGTGGTAGTCAGATGGATTTGAATGACAGACCTTCAAAGCGCCAAGATGGCTTGACGTAGACGTATGTTGCGCTCATGTTTGGCAACTGGCACAATGGATCATGAAAAGAGATGCGGCTCCATGCGCTGACGAGCAAAGAAGAGAGTGAGGTTTTGTTATGTCGCGCTGTTTTCCTCTCTTTATTTATTTCCAGCATCAAACAAACGAAGGGGTCCAGGTCATTGGAGCTGAAGGATGGGTGGGAGAATGGAAGGATTGGGTTGGATGGCCAATGCCTGATATCAGCCTGCGTAGTTGCCTACAACCAACACGCCACCCACGGACGTATTTTGAGCCAAGGCTTTCGTTCAGGTACGCTTGAAAAATTTCGAAGTATAGCACCATAAGCAGCGTGTTTCAGCTGTTATTCTGATGAGCATTTGTACGACTTTGTTCATCTACTCCTAACTCCAGTCTTACACCATAATGCAAGGGTATCTGTTATTTAATCTAACTAATCTAAAATACTTAAGTGACTGTTTGTCTTCCAATGTCTGCTCCAATTGTTCCTGTATCGACAATGCATGTGCATGTCGCTCAAGCATGGGGATCTGGTAGCCAAAACAGTAACTCCTGGTCAGCCGTGGCGAAAAAGTTGTACCGTGGGTTGAAAGCTAGGACAGCAGCCTCTCTCTTATCAGGCAGTGTCCAGCTTGGTTCCAGCACTTTGTTGTCATCCGGAGCAGCCATTGTGTCCCAGACCAAGACATCCTTCTTGGAGCCGCTGAGGACATAGCGGCCATCTGGAGCAAAGCAGCACTCGCCGCTACTCTCAATATTGGATGCATCTGATGAGGCACCGCTAGTCTGCACCGCTTCTCCAACTGCCAACCGACGAGTCCCGCCGTTCGGTTTGTGAAGATATGCCTTCAGTGTGCCCTCGAAGGCATCAAGGAGGAAATGGCCGTTGCCGCCGGTTCCAACTAGTAACGACTTGCCGTCATTGGAGAACTCGAGTGATGTCCAACCCTTGTTCAGGCATTGCGAGTCTACCTTCCTGCACTGTTCTACGATATCAACCGTCGCAAAAGGGGCCTTGTCGTAGTTCCGTGCGTCATAGAGTAGGACTGTACCGCTACTGACACAAGCCACAGCAAACACTGTCCCTGACGGATCATACGCAGCGAGATAGGGTGAGCGAAGGAACAGTTTGCCTTGGTAATTTTTGGTCTGCGTATCCCATAGAAGCACGGTGTTGTCCTGGGAGCATGATATGAAATTGTCGCTACCAGGATGAACGGCCAGTGATGTTACAGGTCCCTCATGACCATCAAAGTATCGGATGAAAGAGTTGTCGTGTGTAGCGAGATATCGAATAGCATCTTAGTCGTCATGGTTAGCACACCTTTCTGGTTATTGCTCTGTGGTATAAGTATCCCACCATTTTGTTTGGTACTGGCATATATGATACTCGAATTTGTATGTGTGAACTTGGCAAGCTTCACGCCGTACTTTTTGCTGACCAAGCTCTTGTCATGGCGGCCTTCTTTAACATGGTAAATCTGTATCGTTTCGTCGCTAGCCGATGCCATAACATACTCGCCTTCGTCGTCGTAGTCGAGGGACAGCACATGAGGCTGTGGGCGGTTTTCCTTGATATCGTCACGACGGAAAAGCTACATGGCCGATTAATAAGTCAGTCAATGGGGATTATTCTTGTGTTTATCATGCCTTGGACGAGGTGGACTTACCTTGGTAGGCCGAAAGTTGCCTATGACATCGGACAGATTGGAGACGGAAGCAGTGGTGCCAATGGTGCGGTGAATGTTAAGAGAGACGCCATTTGGTGTATTGGACCGATCAATGTCCATGGGTGTCGAAGACATTATGGGTAGAGATGTGAAGTGATTGTCAAAAGAGTAATGTCGGAGATGTTACAACGGGAGCTTCGGGACAAAGCGGTCCACGTAGGCTGGCGGCTGTCAATTGCTTAGGTCAACTGCCTCAATCGCTTACAGCTACTAGGCCAGTTTATATAATAAGTCGGGTCGTCTGGTGATATTGAGTGAGAATGCTTTTGATCGCGACGTGAATTAGACTCCAAGTTTGATGTTTTGCGATAGGAAATGGATCTTTTGCAATGGAGCTCTCTTAGCTGGAGGGGTGCACTTTTTGCGGGGTGCAGCCCGCCCGGGAGTGAGCCTTAAGGTACGTACCTGCAAAAGCCTCAGGCCCTGACGGTACCTAATTCTCTTCTGATTCTTCAGCATTGCTTTAGGGTAAACTATTATACCTAGGTAGGTATTTTCTGACACCCCAAGTCATGATAGGTAGTATTAGGACAGCTTACCTAAATATATAGCTTCGGAAAATGCTGTGACAATCGAATTCACATTTCTATGTAACTGTCCCCCCACGTATCAAGTCCAACAACAACAATTATCCTCGTGTCCATTCGATTCGGCGACGGCATACTAACGCCCGAGCCGTGGCAAGCCGTAAATCCACTACATGAAAAAAGAACAGTGCAGGTTGCATTCAGTCCCTTTAGCCCTAGCGTCATGAATAGCTGTACTGTAAATCATCATTCCAGCAGATCACATCGCTTGTTTGTCTTCCATTCCCAGGGGATGCACTGCGGCCCAGCGGTCCTACTCACTGGCTGACGCAAGGACCCACAGCCCTCCCCGCGAAAAATGGCCGCCGACGTCGGCATATCAGAATGCAACCAACGCAAAAAAGCAGTCCAAGTCCAGACAAGATTAAGAAATGTTAAAGGCATGGACGTGCTGCTGTAAGTTACTCTATCTATGTACTATACGGGTAGTGCAGAACCGTAAACACCCAGATTGAATGCTAGACAATTGCTGTGAATGGAATGCCGGCTTATCACCTCGTCAGCTGCTGACCAAGGATAAGTTACCTCTAGACGTATTAGTAGGTATTTGGACGATACACCCCGAGTCAGAATTGGAGCCGTACTAGGTAGGTCTTGTAGAGTACGGTACCCAATAATCTGAGTACCTGAGTATATTTGATATCCAGACCCATACAAAGGTTCCATGAATCCGATTCATTACGTAGAAAACTTGTGCCTTTTTGGCGCGGTCGCCCAGGAAGTGGTACCTCACTTTTACGCTGCCAATTTCTCGCGACGCCATAGGGTCCGAAGCCGCTGGTGACGGATGTGAAACCCTTCTTTTCCACTCTCCCAGACCTTGTTCTTGAAATTTTACTCAAACTACCTTGCATCTTAACTTGTAACCTCCGTCGAGTGGCCGATTGTCGGGACAAGCTCTCTCCCCGAGCTCTCCGACCCTTAGGGACCTTATCCCGTTCCAGCTTTCTCTGTTCATATCCTTCTACTTGCAACTGACGGCCGCCTCCTCGCGTTTGGAGAGCTCGGGGCCATGTCGACCACCGTTGGGTAAGCTCTTTTTGAACTGCCCGCTCTTATCCCTCGACTCTCCGAATATGCCTGTAATCAGAGTTGCAGCCATGTGCTTGCGCTGACTTCGTGACGATAGCGCCTTCATCGCTGGCGGCATCGCGGCCTGCGGCGCCGTTACCGCGACACATCCATTTGAGACGGTCAAAATTCGGTAGGTTTGAAGCCTTCCAACGCCTCGCGGCTTAATTGTAACTCATTTCTAACCTGTGCGTTTCCTACAGCATGCAGTTGCAAGGCGAGCTTCAAAATAAAGGCCACCAGCCTCACCACTACAGAGGGCCGATTCACGGCGTGGGCGTCATTGTACGCAACGAGGGAGTTCGGAATATCTACCGCGGTATTGGCGCCGCCTACGTCTACCAAATCCTCCTTAACGGCTGCCGTCTGGGCTTCTACGACCCTATGCGCAATGCGCTCGCGAAATTCTTCTTCAAAGATGAAAATGCCCAAAATCTCGGCATTAACATGTTCTGCGGTGCGGCTTCGGGAGTTATCGGCGCCGCGGCTGGCAGTCCATTCTTCCTTGTCAAGACCCGTCTTCAGAGCTTCTCAAAATTCCGGCCGGTTGGTACTCAGCACCATTACACAGGTGCATGGCATGGCTTCAAGTCTATCTACGGGGCTGAGGGTGTTGGTGGTCTCTACCGTGGTGTTCAAGCTGCTATGATCCGAACTGCCTTCGGTAGCTCAGTTCAACTTCCTACATACTTCTTTGCAAAGCGCCGTCTGGTTCGCCATCTTGGTATGGAAGAGGGTCCCGGTCTGCATCTGGCTTCTAGCGCTATAAGTGGCTTTGTAGTCTGCTGTGTGATGCATCCTCCTGGTAAGCCTCACCTGTGAACTATTGCTAAATCCAGTTACTGACTCTCCTGTAATAGATACTGTCATGTCCCGTATGTACAACCAGAATGGCAACCTCTACACCAGTGCTGCCGACTGTCTCGCAAAAACCATCCGTTCCGAGGGTATTTTCGCTCTATACAAGGGATTCTTTCCTCATCTTGCTCGAATCCTACCCCACACCATCCTTACCCTCAGCTTGGCAGAACAGACCAACAAGCTTGTTCGCAAGATTGAGGGCCGCATCCTCCCTAGCCGACTGGATATGGCAACTTAGAAAGACAATTGGACAGAAAGCGAGAAGAGTAGAGGTGCATAAACAGATGGGAAAGTAACCGGCGTACATGAAACCATGGGCAACAAAGGCCCCCGTATTCGATAAAAGGAAGGGTATGTTCCAAGTACACATATAGGCGGTTATCTAGGCAGGATGACGAGGATATATAACACTGCCCGGGTCATGGGTTTTTGGTAACCAAAAGGCGGCGTGGCGCATATGGGGAGTTTTTTAGTCACGATAGACAACATGTTATACGGAACATTGAGTGTTAGCATGAATGTTCATTCCAATGCCTTTACGGATAATTATATTCTATCCATGAATCGACCGCTTACAGCCATAGCAAAGTCGGCCTGCACCGGTTGCACCCAGCCTGTCTCCAGGATCATCGCCTATCTCGCCCGCCCATCGCGAATCGCCCTCAGCATCAAGTGACATACCACAGCTGCCACAGAAGGTATTACCAGGAACTCGCTCCAGCTTTCCAGTTGTACGCACAACGTTGGCAACAATACCAGAGTATCCCTCTTCGACAGTGTCAAAGTATCGTGCCATGACCTCTTCGATACTTAGATCCTTATGGGAGACGACACTGCTTCCAGTTTTGGCGCCTGATGGATCGGCAGGGACAACTTTCTTTAGCGAGGGCACAAGATCTATATATTGATTCAGTTCGTTGCGAAAGATCTCGCGCAGGGGGTAGTAGACCGGAAACTCAAGTCGACTAGTCTCTTGTGCGGCGCCACTTTCGACTGCCTCATACGTGCATACAGTAGTCATGCCATCAGCGACCTGGATCGGAACTGCGAATCCTCGTCCATTGGCAACCTCTGATAGCGTCAAAGCGGCAAGTGCCGTAGTACTGTGGCCCAAGAGAAGCGCTGAGCATGCATGGTCTTGAGCTTTCTGGAGAAGAAGGTGACGGATGAGCTGACGAAGGACATCGGTACGTGAGGTGAGTGTGGGTAATGCGTCGAACATTCGTTGAAGACGGGCAGACGGATCCTCATCAGGTGTGCCAGCAACAAGGGGTAGCATCGACCAATCGATGCTCTTCACAGACAGGACGTCTTTGAGAGGAACACATTCAAAGGTGGCGTGAGGGAAAGACCGATGATATTCCTTCAGTAGCTTTTGAGCAGGTGATTCTCCTCCGGTATGTGATAAATCCGTGTCGATGTGAACAATGACAGGTTCAAATGGTGAGGACGCCTTGTTTTCTGAGTGATGGCGAGCCTGCTCGTTGAGTAGCTGGGCCAGGATACTTGATGATGACCCAAAGGATAAGCCAGCCAGATATCTCCGAATCGTGAGCGCCTTCGAAGAGCGGGTATCTTTATGAAGGGCACCAAGCCGCCTGATCATTTTGTAGGTAACATACTGAATATAGCAGCCTCTGACTCACTCGTCAGTATGAGGGACAAACGTCATGAGATTACATGGTAGAAGTAATTATAACTTACCGACATGTCGGGTCTGCCCGTAGGCGAAAGGGAGCATCTTCAGCCTTGCATCTCTTACAAGGCAGGGTCACGTCCGAGGCAGGCATCGGAGTCGGATGCGGAAATGAAGATGAACTCGGGGACGGGGGTTCCGGATGGCCTGTACAGGGTAGATGTGAGGCGCGGGGCCGAAGTATTGAAGAGAAGGGCCGTCTTTATTGATGGTAATACGGAACTGTCTGTAAATTGGCAGCTGGTCAAGTACTGGAGAGAATGCTACCGTAAGTGAGTGGTGGGCAGTTGTACTGGGCAGCAAATGTATGTTGGAGTCAAATTCACAAAAAGTTGAAATTTTCGCCGCCTACACCCGACCATAGCCTACCAAAATTGTTATCCTCAAAACACTCGACAATAAAAGTGAACCCACAACATACACTCAAAAAGAAAACTGGTTCTATTGCCATGCGATACTCAGTGACCGAATAAAGCATGTAAATTTGAAATTGCAGTGATGTTCGATTCATATTGTGTAGAGCAGTCTTGGCACCTCTTCACTTACACGGCCAATGTTTTAACGCCACCAAGATACAGCGAGTACTGAGCTTGGTCCTTCAGCAACCTTTGTTAATCTATTTTAGACTTATCGAGCTTATACATCGTGGACAGGTGATATATGTATCTAATCTAATTGAATAAACAACCAAGAACATGTATCCGAAAATACTCTCGGTCTCTGGCCCAAGCCCTGACTATTACCTCCCTGCCTACCCCGATCATGGTCTTCTGCTGCTCACTTTCACTCGATTCTTCTGGAGTCACACACCAAAAATGTCCAAAACAGATAAGATGAACACCGACATGAATGATCGTACGGTAGGCAAAGTCATTGTCCACTGAACCGTAACCAGCCGCAAAAGCCCGGATGAGCCATTCGCCAGCATCTATGTTTCTATATAGCTTTAGCGACCAGAGCTCGGCGATAAATTGACCAAGATCGAGAGGCCGAATACCAAGCTGAGATAATTCCCAGTCGACGATGCGGATGGGAACATGACCACTGCTTGTTACGGGCACGTCTGAGATTAAGACACTGATACATGGTTAGTTCGCGAGAACAAACTTTTGTTAATGGCCACTAGTGCTGTAGAAACTCACTTTCCAGTCCAGAAATCACCGTGGATAGGGTAGAGAACTGTTTCATCTAGAAGCTCACCGGCTGCTAAATCGCCGACGCCCTGCAGAACGTTCCTTGCATCGCCAAGAATGTTTGGGTGCTGATCGATCATCTGTAACAGATGCTGATAATTAGGCTCTGCCCGTCCTTGTTCCCCGCAAAAGTCTTGCGCATGGCGGCTTGCTTAGGTTCTTGGCTCCAACCGTGAAACGCACGAAGCCAAGCTCCTAGAGCGTGGTCGAGCTGATCGCATTGTGGCTTGTGTTCTGGAGAAGTGGGAGAAGAGAAGTGCTTTAGGGCGTATTCCTTGAGAGAAAGGGCGTGTGGGACATATTCCTGAACCTGAGTGTTGGTGTCGTAGTTGAAGTAATATGCCTGGGGAGTTGA
This sequence comes from Fusarium aywerte, assembly GCA_013186375.1. Classification (NCBI taxonomy): domain Eukaryota; kingdom Fungi; phylum Ascomycota; class Sordariomycetes; order Hypocreales; family Nectriaceae; genus Fusarium; species Fusarium aywerte. Next base: position 44,848 of record JABCQV010000237.1, read on the forward strand.
TATTGTACAGTACGGAGTCTTCACTGGAGTAAACTCGGCGAGATAAATAAGAGATTCGTACTCAATAGCCTGTGCTGGCATTAGCTTAAAGCAGCGTCATCGTCTTGTGAAGCTATCCTACACATCTAGAGGTTGAGGTTTTGAAAAATTGGTGTGTTGCAACAAAACCTTCGCCTTGTTTAATCACGACACCACGGTGATATTTGTCCTCTGCTGATGATTCTTCGAGAGTAGCATGATACATAAAGTTGGCGGTACCTCCAGCCAGCCTCCGCAGATCCAATGCGGCAAAACGAGTTCCATTGAGAACATGTTCTACTTTGGATCGGATTTCTTGTATGGGATCAGTTGGATCATTAAGTTGTTTGTGAGGAGTCACTGTGAGTTGCTGTAGAGGCTGTTTGTGTAAAGACTGAGAAAGTAAAGATGGCTAGCAGTGCTGACCATGGGTATATTATTTGCCAGTCGGGTTGGTTAGGGATATAGACTCTCAAGAGTCTATCTGGGTGGATGGGTATTTAATTCATGTTAGAAAGCACTTATCATGATGTTCTGTAGCCATGAAATTACACCCTAGACTAGTAACTACACTCTTCCGTATGGTTGGATGTTTATTCTAAGTGGCTGTACTGTTGTAAGCTGAATGTTGACTCAACAGTCATGCAGCTAGACTACTCTCAAGATCTTACTTGGCCGATGACTCAACATAAACAGTCATGAACTAATAACAATCCATATCCACATGGACTACACCTGAAGAGAAAACAAACATTTCTTCTTTAACTGTCACCTTTATCTCCAAAGCTGTTGATTGGGCGGCATTGATAATAACCAGGAGCAGAATGGCAGCTTGAGACGTCCCTATCGACGAGTGTTTCGCTTTAATGAAACCGTATTCTCCACCACGGGTCTCGTGTCCCTGGCCTTAGCATGAAGTATGTGAATCTGGACCCCGATGAATTAGCCGCTGAGTGTTCTGCATCGTCTCATAAAGTCCATAACTTGTGGATTCTCTGTTGAAGCGCTTTGTATCAGATTAAGCGACATAGAGTACGTACAGAGGACATGCCATGTACGTACTCGAGTGTAAGAATTGTCTGTCATCCATCCATCGAACTTGCAGCAGTTTGTCACTGATCTAGATAACCGTTCTTGGCTAAAAGGCCCGTTCATTCATATGCACGTAGACGCATGACAAGCAAAAAAAGGATACTCTTTTTCGTTCTCGTTTTCGGCTGATTCAGGCTTCAGCTGGGTTTTCCCCCCTCTTGTTCAACACAGCCTGTTTTGACTACCAAGGTGATGACCATCATCACCACCACCACCACCACC
>JABCQV010000238.1:0-183459 GCA_013186375.1 Fusarium aywerte
TTTTATTTTTTATTTTTTATTTTTATTTTTACTTTTGAGCGTTGCGCATGATCAGCTTTCGTAGAAATAATCATGGTGAACTTGAATTGTAAAATTGCCATTTCGTTCTTTCCTACCGTGACGAACAATCCTCATGGACTCAAGAAATACCTACACCAAAGATCTGACCAGGCCAAGGCAGGACCCTGATTATAAACTGCGCCGTACTCGTACAGATGGACCAAGTGATCGAATCTTGACCGCTGAATTCATGAGTTATTCTCATTTTACGTTTGCTTTTCTCCGTTGCCTATTTTGGCTCCATTGTCCCCCTTTCTCGTGCTGTGTGTCGTCCAGGATCCCCACCAACGTCCTTCTATATCCGAATCCTCGACTGATTCAGGTTGCGACAACATGCGGTTTTGATCTTTCCCGTAATCGGAGCTAGAGAGTTTGGGGTTGCTTTCCTGCAAGCAACCTCAGTTGTGAATTGATCCTCTGTGATCATCTCTAATTTTACCGTGAACATAAACCTCTGTTATCGATTATTCCACATAACTTACTTGGAGTCTGCCTGTGAACCGTCGTCGCTCCAGCGCAGTCACATGCTAAAAGGTCCCTTTTCCTTTCACTTTCGCCTCCTCCCCCTTCTTAGCATCGCGTTCATCCATGCTCCGCTGTTCGGGAACCTCAAACTCCACTACATCAATGTCACTGGTGACCAAATCGCCTTATGTCATCCACTTAAGTCTTGTTCAAAGCTCAAGCTAGACCAGAGACGCCGTAGAGACTCTGCCTTCCCCAGTCTCTTGTCATTCAAAGGCGTTAGACCCGTGCCGTTACTCCTCTCTGACTCTGATACTACGGTAACTTACCTTTCTTTGACATTATCAGATCACATCTTTCACTATCATTCCCACCCTCCATTTCCTCTGTTGGGCTGTATCAACTCCGGCGCAAACGTCAATACGCCTGTCTACATTAGTGCGCCCGTACAGTATCGCTATCGGCATCTTGGGTTGCCGCTCAGGCCCTCCCCTCCTCCTCTTAAGCCTCCACTGCCACCTACCTACTTGATGTCTTCCCTCGTCTCCGACTTTCTCATCAATCCCGTCCTGCGTCAAGCTCGTCGATTCTCCGAAATCTCACGATCTACCTTCATTGGCGATGGAGGCGACTCGACCGAACATGCCGACGCAGTAAGCGATTCTGGTCACGCCGAAAGTCCTGTCTCTTCGCCTGCATCTGTACCTGTACCTGACCCGGTAACTGTGCCGACCGTCGATTCTCCCCTCACTCGACCCCTCAGCGTCTCGACCTTAGAAACAAGAGTCGAGGAACCCGAACCAGTGCCAATCATGTCTCAAGACTCGCCTCCACGCGATCATATCGGAATAGCTCTGAGCCCGCTCAGCTCCCGTCGAATTCCAGAAGATGACGGTATGCGAGAGTTGCGCTCCCGTATACATATAATCAACAACAAGGATATACCTCAGTCTGAAAAGGCGCGGTTGATCCATGATGCTCTGTTGGAAGGGTATAAGTCTTCAAAGAGCGTTCCGCTTGTCAACAAGATTCTTGAGAACGGCGACAACTTCGACCAGCCACTGTCGCAATCTCCGTCGTCGCTAGCATCACGTCCATTGAAGTTCTGGAAGAACCAATCCGAGGAAGAAATGTTCACATTGAGCGAGGAGGATAAAACCCCAACATTCGTGCCAGTGAAACCGCCAAAACGACATGGAAGTGAAACCCCAGTGGAACCTTTCGATGTGCTACCAGAAACGGAACAACCTCTTGGATGCCAACACTATGAACGAAACGTCAAGCTACAATGTTTTACCTGTAAGAAATGGTACACATGCCGTTTCTGCCACGATGCGAACGAGGACCATAATCTTATTCGTACAGAAACCAAGAACATGCTCTGCATGCTTTGTACAACACCACAGAAAGCTTCGGACATGTGCATCAACTGCGGCGAACTATCCGCTTACTATTATTGTGACATCTGCCACTTGTGGGAAAACCGTCAGAGCAAACCCATCTATCATTGTAACGACTGCGGTATTTGCCGCCGAGGCTTGGGTCTTGGTAAGGACTTTTTCCATTGCAAGGTAAGAATGCTGTCGCGGCTATATGATATCGACCGCTAACTCGCATTAGACTTGCTGTGCATGTATTTCTACCTCGATTGAGGGCTCTCACAAGTGTATCGAAAGGTCAACAGAATGCGACTGTCCTATCTGCGGCGAATATCTCTTTACTTCTCCACGACCTGTAGTCTTCATGGCTTGTGGTCACAGTATCCATAAGAAGTGTTATGAACAGCACATGAAAGTGTCCTACAAGTGTCCGATTTGCAACAAGAGTCTCACGAATATGGAAAGCCAGTTTCGAAACTTGGACGTCGCCATTCAGACTCAGCCAATGCCGCCAGAATTCCGGGATACCACCGCTGTTATCTTGTGCAACGACTGTTCTGGAAGAAGCACGGTTCGGTATCACTGGCTGGGTCTGAAATGTTCCATATGTCGGTCATATAATACAGTGGAGCTGAATATCATTGGGGGTGACCGGTCAACAGCACAACCGTCCATAAATGACGAGGGCCAGCCCGTGGTTGAAAGCGGACGAGAACCTTCTGGTTCGATTAGCGGCAACAGAGTCGCAGTCGGAAATAGGCGAAGACATTCATCTCATGCCGCGGAAACCCAATTTCGTGCGCCTGACAGAGTTGCAAGATCAGTTTCACCGGGCAACTTGGGTTTCGACTCTATTATGGCACATCTACCACCCGATGAAGAAGACGAAGATGATATTTTGGGGCTCTGGAGAAGTCGGAACCGTGGTAACGCGTCAGATAACGACGAAGACTCTGAGGTGGATGATCTTAGCGATGCGCTATCTGACGCTGAAGAAGAGGATGACGAGGACGACGAAGATGACAACGATATTGTTCTTTTTGGACACCGATGAGTGTTCCTTTACACTACAGCTTGATACTGTCATATGACTTTGCGATCAGACTGGATTGAATTTCTGCGAGGCGTTTTAGAGGAATGGGTGCATCATCTTGGGTGGGGGATATCGGTCGAACACTGCTTGACTACGTGTTTATGATGGGGCATGGAACAGGTGGTTTGCATCTTGGGCGCTTAGTTTGCGTAGTTGATCTCATTGTTTGAAATTGGGTTAAACGGATATCATGGCTTTTTGTAAACATTAACAGGGATAAACCAAGCTCTCCATTCAGACCGAAGTCGTGATTTGTGTCTATAAAGTGAAATGCAATTTTCTAAGAACGCCCAGCATAATCGTATTTCCATGGATCTCATGCCCAACCATTGTTAAATCTGTTTTAAGAATCTTTAACGCATCAGCGCCTTCTCGCTGCAGCCGCAGGGTGTTCCACCCGCTGTCCCTCTTGTCTAAGTTCTTTGATAACTTGCTATATGTTCAAGGCATTAATCAGCCTGACTTCAACTCTCATAAAATATGGTCACAACATACCGCCAAAGCCTCTGGATTCACTCCGCGCTCGATCATAGAGATGCAGATAGACAGAGTGCGGCGATCAAGATGGCAGTTCTGTAGTTGCACGAGTTAGCGGTCTGGTCGCAACACGAGCTGTATTGTGAGTACGCTGTCGTACTAGAATTGTAGATATCTCATGGAGAATGTCTACGGCTTGTTGCGCGGCAGCGTGCTTGTCTGGTTCGGGCATGATGGTGGTTGATGGGGGTTTGATATGGAGTATGAAAGAGAGGGAAGTGGAGGTGGAGATTTACAGTAGGCGATCATGGGGGGGAGACGCGGGACGCGGTTTGGCTTGGGTTGACGTGCACATCATGACAAACAGTCACAACAGAAATGGTGACCATATACAAAATACAAATGCCGATTTTGAAGGCAAGGTACAGGTCACTCTACCACAATTGTTAATGATACCTGTCGGCTTGTCGAATCTCTATTCATCGCTAGATATGTACATCGGCAACTTTGTAAACTTGGGATGTAAACTCTATGACTTATTGAATAGTTTATCATGAACAAAATGATTATTTTATATATAGGTATAAGTATCGTGTAAGCAGCATTTTCGCACATAAACGGTCATAACAGCATAATTCAGTCCGCCAACTCTTCAAGACTTCATCGCCTCCACAAACAACTCCCTCATCCCCTTGAGCAAAACTACCAATTCCCTCGATTCATTGAGCTTATCAAGAACCTTCTCAACCTTCTCTCTCTCAACCTTGGGTCGACAGTGCTTCACATCGTAATCGCGCGAGCTTGTCACCAACTCAAACCAAGCCTCGCGCTCCCAGTCCTTTTCGTCAATGTGTGTGTACACAAACTTGAGTCGGTCGTCGTGGCCAGCGCCCTCGATTTTGAGGCATAGGTTGGTGATCCAGAAGTCCAGCTCGGGGACATTGAATCGTGATTGGGCTTGTTGGTGCTGGGCGTACTCGCGCTGAGCGGCGAGTCGGGCTTCTATCTCGGCTTGAGTCTGGGCGATTTCTGCCTTGAGGCTGTCGCGAGTGGAAAGGTGGTTGTCGCGCTGAGAGGCCAGGGAGTTGATAGCGCTTTCCATCTCACGGGTCTCAGCCTCTTCCTTCTCGATTGTCTGTTGGTGAGTCGATGTTTTGGCCTGGATAATCTCGATGTCTCGTTTTTTCATGCGTTGATCCTCTATACAGCGGTTAGCAGACATTCTATGCGTCGCTGAAAATATTTAGGCCATCGTACCCTGAAGCTCAGCAACATTCATGCGAAACTGGTTGCGCTCATCGAGCACTCGCTTGCGACCTTCTTCAATGAAGGCATCGAACCGGGCGGTGAACTTTGCCATGCGGTCGCGCAGGTCATCAAAACCAAAGTTGATATTGGGCAGTTGGTTTGCGACAGAGGGGCCGACAGGTGGCATGCTCTGTCGCATACTGGCGGAAAAGGAGGATTGGAAGTCGGTAGCCATCACGAGCGTTTTTAGTACAGAGATAGTAGTTGGGGAAACTGAGCAAAACGTTATTGTGCTAGCAATTGTTGTCGCGAAAAGGGTGTGAGTGGTCTTGGTGATGCGAATCGGGCATGAATCTAGGTAATTAATGCATGTATTTACATCGTGAAATTGCGTTGCTCGGTCGACTACCTCAGTGTGGCGCATGTGGATTGCACCGCCACGTGGGGCCGTCGAAAGCTTCAATTCATATCGCATCGCGTAACGCAGAGCAACACTGTCTCTAGAATCTACTTTACTCACCGCTATCGCTTTTGTATAAATGCTTTGCTGCCTGCACTCCCGTCACTCTTATTCTATTTTCACAAGTGACTTAGGATGCCTTTTTAGTGCTCCGAATATAAATAACTTCCGCTCGAGACTCTCTTGCGCCTGCACCAGCCCATCTCGCGATGAAGAAAGGAATATCGACCAAATTTTTATCACATTGGAAATCGATACTCGGACCAAATGGCTGAGACAAGACGACTTACGGACCTGATACACGGTCACGTAGGAAGTCTTACTTATTTACCGCCAGAAAATGCGACAACGCATGTTGGTACTTTTCACACCAGTCGCATAACATCTGAAGGTAAGTTTCAGAGTAAGCATTTGCGCACATGGGAATATTGACCAGGTATCTTCAGTACCGCACTTTAAAGTCGTTGGATCTACAGCAGAGCTGTATCCGTCTTCAAAAACCCCATCCCCAGAAATCTCTTCCAACCTATGGCAGGAACGGAGAATTCAGAAACGATGGCTTCTTCAGGCTCATCCCGAAGCCTTCATGGGCAACCCAGCTGTCACTGAACTATTGGAGGAGAGTATGAATCGTTACTCTAAAGTTGAGGGTGAAACCAGCGACCGACCGCTGCTTTCTATCGGCCACATGACGAATGTGTCTGATCATTGGAGGGTTGCGGGGTCACCAATGCTCGCAGCTGCTACAGGAGAATCAGGAGAACTACTAAGACTTGCACGGGTCGATCAATCAAAATGGCAGTGGGGGACTGACAAGCACACCGCTCTTCAACCCTCTGTAATTGATCCTGATGATCCCGAGGAACAAGCCATCTGGGCCAGCGATGGCCTGCCGATCTCTCAAGTCAAATTCGCAACTAGCATGTCGCGATACGATGCTGTCCGTTGGCTCATAGTTCAAAAGCAGACTTCGACCACTGTCCTCAGTCCGGAGTATCACAAAATCCCTGTAGCCCAGTCATCCACTCCGGACATCAACATCCAGCACCCACGGCTATCGCGAATCGATCCTAACCCAATCCTTACCATCTCGCATAAGATGACCGGTGGTAATGCGCAGGTAGATGTTGCCTTCAACCCGAACTCGAAAGGGCAATCACCCCAGATTGCTATCATTGATGAGTGTGGATATTGGTCCATATGGACTACCCTTGGAGGTAGACCGAGAACGCGACTTTCGTCTTATAAATGCGGACACATTTCAGATGGGTTGTTGGACGAGGTTCCTTCCACGACAGTGCATAAAGCGGAAAAGCACGGCATTCTGTTTGTTGGTACTGCCGAGATGGACAGTTTCTGGGAGGATGAATCACAGGATGCCGACGAATTCGGAGGGTTGGCGAAGCGATCAAGCCATTTATTGATCTGGAACAGGGAAAAGTACGAAGTGTTTGATCTTGAATCACACATAGCTCTACCTCAGCTGTCACTTCTGGCTCGTCCAAAGTCCAAACCTGACGCCATTCTTGATGTCCGGGTCAGCCCCGCTAACCAAAACCACGTCTTCGTCTTGACTATGCGGACTCTTTACTGGATCGACTTGTTTGCGACGAGGAAGGAAGACGATACATCTCTATCAAAACCGACTATCCTGATTTCTTGTCCCCGGTTACTGGATAGGGAGGCACTACGTATGACGACCTGCCTCACTTTAGAGGGTGGGCAACAGGCTGTTATGGTTTTTGTCTTCTCTCCGACCCACAGGCAACTTCAAACATATTGGTTCGGACATTCAAAGCAGGATGGCCTTCCTTACTGGCACCGTGACGTTCTAAGTTTACCAAACGACAACAATGCTACCAAGGGTGATATCCAATCACTGGAAATCCACCCAGCCAGGCTAACTCAAGACGGGAAGCCCTCATCTGGCCCAGGGGCTGGCTACTACCACGCAGGCGTTCAGTTTTACCAAGGGAGCATCCTAACGAAGGACTTGGGTGTGCAGTACTGTATCTGCGTTTCGGTCAAGGACCGCCGCCTGCAGATTACGCTACCCACTGGACGTGTCGTGCGGTCTAAGGCAGATCAAGCGCAGCGATGGAAGAAAAAGCGCAAGCAGTTCCTTCGACACATAGGCAACGCCTTTGTGCTTCCAGATGGAATGACTGACAATATTCACGACGTTGTAAAGCGTCACGGTCGACCCACCGAAATGGATATCACCAAGAATATGGCATCTGCGGTCTTCGGGCCTATACGCCTCAAGCTGGATTTGATGTGTCGCTTTCTTCAACAATCTCTTATTTCTATATCTCGAAACATTCATGATATATCTCCTGCCCTGCTATTTGCTATTCAGGAGAATATTACGGAGGGCATGACTGAAGGAAGACTTTCCCTCAAGACTTGGAAAGAGATTGGCGACGAAATGGGCTCCATGGATTTGACCAATTGCGATAACACAGAACAGCCAGACATACTTGACTTGTTCTTGGGCGATGACGAGCAAACAGTTGTGACACAGCTGGGAAGACAAACTTCGCAGGAGTGGATTCGAGAACTCGTCAGTTTGTCACATCTCAATCAAACATATGTGGATCTCTGGCTTGACCCTCTAGAAGGGAGGTTGCCCGAAGAAGAGGAAGAAATACGGAAAGGTTGGGTAGCAGAGTTGGCTAAGGATATGTTCTTAGCGACAGCTGGTGTCATGGTCCAGGATATATCCCTTTTAGGACCATCAAGCCAAGGAGGAGATCGAGACGAGCGACCACAGCCCACACAATCGAGTGCGATACGAATTAAGTCATCTCAATCGTCGGACGGTGACTTCCCTTCTTCGCCTCCTAGCACGACATTGAATACCGCCAGCGATACGACGATTAGGCGATTGCAGCTCCTTGCACCTTCGTTACGACTGGACAGAATGGAAACCGCCAAACAATCAAGTGTCTTGTCACGTTGGCCTACCGAGCGTGGCGTCAGCACAGATGGCTACATTTCTAGCGTTGCTATCGCCAGCGATAGAAAGTTTGAAGATGCAAGGTTACGACTGCAGAGGATCGAAAACAAGCGGAAGGCACACGCAGAAAAATACAAACTGCCGCCGTCTATGCGACAAAACGGCGAATCCACACCCAAAAGTGGGAAGTCGCAAATTCGGACAGGAGGACTCGGTGCACCACCACGGTCATCTCAAATGCGTTCCCAAAGAGAAGACCCTGCACAATTGCCTCCTATGCCGGCTGCACCAGCGCCTGGGCGGTTTATGTCGAGCCAGCAGGGAATGCCCAGCTCATCTCAGAGCCAAGGAATCTTCGGACCTTCAATTGCCATGAGCCAGCCGGTATCAGGTATCTTCGGAGAAAGGAAGAAGACTAAAAAGCCTAAGAGGAAGAGCGGATTTAGATGAATCAAGCCAAGCAACCCATTATTAGAGTTTGGCCATGACCTACATGTTCTGACGCTATGCATGAAATCTGTAATTACTATTATTTAATCATAATACTGGAAACTGGAGCTCGATTTCGTGATTGCTATTCGAACTGTGCGACGTTGTATTGTACTGCTGTTTAAATGTTCATAATATCCAATGGCTGTGGAAGGAGGGACCCAGTGCTAAAACGACATTTTACTCGCTATTGGGTGAACACTTGACTTACAACTAACATCAACTCAACCTTTACTAGGTACTGACTTGAAGCTGGATCATAAAGTCTTTAGATCTGGACATCATTTGCACGTCCAATCTGACAACAATTCAAATAAACACAAAACATGTCACACTGCCATGACGAACACTCTGGTCACGGCCATGATCACCATGAACACGATCACTCAGACGACATCACTCCAGCCGTGCAGTTTTCGCTCTACAGTCAAATCAACTTTGATCACATCGTCACTCTAAATGAAGCTCAGCGCGATGTCGGGCAGCAAATCGTCAAGAAGACCTGGCAGGAAAGGCTGAGCACCGAGCCTGAGCTGGCGAGCGATGTCGATGAGCAACTTCTCATGACGGTACCGTAAGTACGGTCTTTTACCATAATACATTATATCTTATACTCATTCACATCAGGTTCACGGCCCAGATCAAACTTCACTCTATCCTCATCCGCACATCCCCCTCCGCTTCAGCGCCTAAGACCCTGCATCTCTTCATCAACCGTGATGACCTCGACTTCGCCGCCGCTGAGGAGTCAGACCCCGTGCAAACTCTCGAGCTCTCTCAAACGAGCGATCTCCAAGAGATACCTGTGAAGCGGGCGCTGTTCGGCAAGGTGCAGCAGCTGGTGCTCTTCTTCCCTGACAACTTTGGCGATGGCGACGAAGATGTGACACGAATTTCTTACCTAGGCTTCAAAGGCGAGTGGACGCAGCTTGGAAGAGCGCCTGCGAATATCATCTACGAGGCTGCTGCGAATCCGGGTGATCACAAACTCAAGGGTACGAGTGTGAACCAAATGGGAAGTGGGATTGGAGGAAGGGGACCCGGAGCTTAGAGTAAAGATGAAGCCTACCACTTAGACACAGGAAGTCACAAAAAGAAGAAAAAAGATGATCATGAGAAATAAACAATCATAGCGCTTCTTTAAAAGATTATCATCAAATCTTATTAAATGACCTTGACTTTGTTTAAGTTGTCGTCCTCATTCACTGCATTATAGTGCTCAATAGTGCTAGCCGGGAATTCTCCGGGCCTTGCAAAAGCTCTCCAGTATCTCAACCTCACCCAAAATCTTTCACCACTATCAACCGATCCAACGCCATCCGATCGGCCATTTCAATTTCTTAACCCACGGCGGCATCATTTCCCTCTTCGACATTCGTCGACCCGCCGCCAGTAGACAGAATGGCCCTCCGACTGCCAATCCGTTTGGCTCTTCCCCGGCCATGCGCCGTCGCTGCCAGCCCTCTCCTCCTCCCACTCACGGCCACCCGCGGTGTAATGAACGGATGGTCTACGGCTCCTCCCCGTAACAAGCACAAGCGATTCAACCAGCCTTCTTCCGGTCTTCCTGCCCTTACGACTGGTCCCGCTGCTGCTCTTAAGCGAAGAGAAAACACTACACCTCTGCGATCCGGAGTTCTCGCTGTTAAGAAGGGCATGACGAGTATGTTTGTTGGAAAGACTCGTGTGCCTTGTACTGTGCTGCAGCTCGATCAGGTCCAGGTCGTTGCCAACAAGACTCGAGAGAAGAACGGATACTGGGCTGTGCAGATTGGTGCGGGCTCGCGTGATGGTCGAAACGTTACCAGCCCATTGCTGGGTTACTACGAGGCCAAGGGCATTGCACCCAAGGCTGAGCTCGCCGAGTTCAAGGTCCGAAACCAAGACGGTCTGTTGCCCGTTGGTGTTCAACTTCTTCCCGATTGGTTCAAGACGGGCCAGTACGTCGATGTTAAGGGCCGATCACGAGGTATGGGTTTCGCTGGTGGTATGAAGCGCCACGGCTTTTCCGGTCAGGAAGCTTCCCACGGTAACTCCAAGAACCACCGAACAATCGGTACAACAGGTCCCTCGCAGGGCAGCGGTAGTCGAGTCATGCCCGGCAAGAAGATGCCTGGTCGCATGGGTAACGAATTCGTGACGGTGCAGAACCTCAAGGTCATGATGGTGGATAACGAATTGGGAATTGTGTTGGTTGGTGGACCCATTGCCGGTCCCAAGGGTCGTGTCGTCCGTCTCCAGGACGCCAAGAAGCGAAAGGCTCCTCCCCAGCCTCATCGTGAGGCTGCTCTCAAGACCCTGATAGAGCGAAACCCCGACCACGAAGAGAAACTCCAGACGGCGCGGGAGAAGCATCTCCAATTGAAGAACCAGAGAGAAGAGGCACAGCTAAGAGACCAATGATTGTACTAAGGAATGTATGAGACGTTTTGTACTACGTATGACAAAAGGGGAGAGATCATAAGCGGGCTTTTTGTATTATACACACACACCATCTACTACTGTACAGATTCGACTACAACCGGAGTACCCAGGGTTATCAAATTCATTTTTACAATAATGCTCTCCTCCCATGCCCCTTTTAGATGCCTTATCATGTCTCACTTGTATTCAACTTGCTTTCGGAACCCCCTTGTAGGAGCATCCTCCTCCAATGGAGGCAAGTCCTCTCCACCACCAATGAGCGCTTTGAAAGGATCGCCGTTGTCAAGAAGATCCAGCCTCGTGCCGTCCTCCATGGTAAGACTCCACTCTGTAGTCGAGAAGAAACCCTTGCTGGTAGGTCTGTTGCTGGCAAAGCGCATAACGCCCTCGCCCTTTGTGCCGCGCACAGAGAACCAGATGTCGATACGGCCGTGCAGCTGGTTCATCTCGCCATGGATCCAAGGGATCTGATGTCGGAAGTAGATTTCGTCTCCTAGAAGAGCTCGGGCCTCGGGGTTGGTTCGTAGAGCGTAGAGAGTCGATGAGACGACAGGTGATGACATCTTTTGGTAGTTGAAAATGGCGACGGACGAAGCGGCCACGATGAGGAGGAAGATGGGGAATGTGCGGCGCCAGCGGAATGTCACATCAGAGATATCTACAAATCACAGAAGATTAGCACATAATTCGTCAACTCATTTATACATCAATTGTTCGTACCTGGAAGCTCTCTATCCGCCCTCCTCGACATCATGGGCCCATCACCAGGCTTGGGCGCGGGAGTTAACCATCTCCTCTGAGCAGGTCTTAATGTGACAGTCCTTGTTTTTAGGACGGCCGCAAGTCTCCTTCGGAAAATCCGAGGTAGCGCTAGTTGTTGCGACATGTTGATTCTGCTGTGGATTGACGATCAATCAGTCAGTCAATCAATCGTTTATGGTGGTTGATCAGCTGAGGCTCAACTCGATTGAATTGGCATCGGCCAAATTTTGCTGCCGGTCGCCGACTCGACATTCTCAAGAGAGAAGGTGGGGGCAAAGGGCCGTCTGTCTTCCTGTGGCGTCATAAGGCTGAGCCTCACTTGGAACCCGTGGACTTTGTGTCCTTGTGACGACGACGGTTCACATCACAGTATATACCATTCTGACAGCAACTCGATTTCTCTTTCATCAACAGTCATTGAAAAGGCTTCTGAGATCTTCACAAGTCTCGTAGCCGCCGTCATGCCGAATTACCAGGGCACAACCGCCCGTTTGAGGCGTACATTTCAGTATCCAGACGAAGATTCTACCGACTCACAGCCAGAAGCTCTGGATGAACAAGGTAAATCACCGTGAGCTTAATACATGTTGATGAAAGCCTAACGCAACATCAGAGCAAGAAGACTACATTAACCAACTGGCCGCTGAGAATGCTGCCCGGGATATCCAGTTCCGTCGCTTCCTCCTGGCCATTCCCCTGCTCGCTACCATCCCCTACCTTCCAGCCCTTATAAACCCCTCTACAGCACTCCTCGCTCTCCTCAGCCTAACGTCTTTATTCTCAACAGCATACTTGCTACACCACCAACCGCCCGCGTCTTCAGGAATTCCCTTTCTCGATAAGTGGGCAAAGCCCAAAACTCCGCGACCCACACGCCCACCGTCATTGTCAACGAGGGGCTCTTCAGGTGTGTTAGACGACGACGATGAGGACGATGTGGACGAGGTGCCTTATGTGCCTCGTGGGAGACCACGACAGCGTAGAAGCTCATTCAGTTATGTCGAGAGAGGGTCGCCGCTTGAAACTTACCTACCTTTCCTGAATCTAGGTCTTGGTATTGTTTTGATTTTGATGGCTTGGGCAATAGGCAGAACAAAAGGTGAAGCCGTGTGGCCTGGAATGGGGTACTTGCCATTGGTAGTATATGCGATTATTTTGGTTTCAAAGATGGTCATGGGTAGTGTTGACCCCGAGAAGGAACTGACATCGCTCAAGTACGATTATAAGGGTGCTTGATGTTTTTACTCATTATACTTGCTTTAAAATGCAAAATACACAGTTACCAGAGTAACTCTATCGAATAGGTGATTTCCTTGACTTCCTTTCCTCTTGTCTATCCCGCGAGGCCATTGCAGTCGTTACACAGGCATGTCTCATTATAGACTGATCTACATGTCTATCGAATCGTTGAAACTCAAAATGCCGTGGCTCTTCAAAACTCCATCGACGCCCTTGGGCGGCCGCGGAAAGGGATCTGTCATAGGGCTTGCATTGGGTGAGTCTGACGATTTGTCTGTCACCAATGCTAGCCCATGAGACTTGATAGCATCCACAAGGGCCGGTACCATGTCCTGTTGTTGGTCAGTCTAAGCTCATGAATTGATAGTAAATCTCAGCAAGTCCAAACCTACCAATAGTGGGGAGTAGCATATCAATCCCATAAAATTATTGCTTTGGGCAATTCGCACGACCTCCTTGATGGAGGCGCTTCGTCTTCCACTATTTAAACTGATATCATTAACTCCTGAGGTCTCCCCTCGTCCCAAGTCGTTGCACAAGAAGACAGGGAAATTCGGTTGTTTCCAGTTCAACGCTGTACATAGTCGAGGGCTGTAGCTGCTGAAAACAATCGACCTCACAACATCAGGAGACTGCGCACGTTGTGTCCGGGCATGCTCGAATACAATGTTGAGGATGGAATCAACAAAGACGTTTACATCCAACGCAGGGCCCAGAGAGAATGCCTTTTCCTCTTCCGGTGTGGGATATAGGACCTGAAGGTTGACGTGCATACCAGGGTTGAGAAGTGCGAGAGCTTCTTGCAGGGTGACGCCAGCGGTGGCAAGAATGTGGTAGACCTCGGCGATGCTCTCGGATGATTTGTTTACCAAACTAGGCAGATCTGCCCGGCTATTGCTCCTGGTAGTCATAGATCCGAATTGTTCCAACGTCAATCGACAGACAGGAATATCGAGACCTGCACAGTTTATTGTACATCGAGGCCAGAGCACAGGAACACCATCACTCGTATATTGGACAAAGAGTCGCACATAGTCTCCGGAAAGACTCGATCCTGTAACGATAGCGCTCGTCGGTTGGTTGAATTGGCTCGTTGCTTTCCAATATGTCTCAAAGTCGGTAATCTCCAAAGGCTTGCCCTGGAACGGTTTGATAACCTGCACCGTGAAGCTGATTTGACCAATGGCACGAAGGCGGGGGTCAAAGAGAGGCAGACAGCATACAGAAGTGCCCTGCAGTCCCCTGAAGATACTGGACAGGGCAACTGTCTTGGCAATAACCTTCGCGCCATAGGTAGGGAACACGTCGATGTCCAGACTGAAAGTATCCAAGTTGTCAACCTGGAAGGAAACTATACGAGTGTCTTCTTGGAAAGGCAGAATGATGTTCTTGGGTATGAGATCCGAAACTTTGGAAGAAATGGTGAGGCGAGCGGCAGGGTACTTGCCATCCTGGAAGAAAATAAGAGGTTGTTCGTCCATATCTCCAAACGAGATTTGGACGACCGTCTTGGTATCAAGGAAGTTGTGACCATATCTGCGTAATGGTATAATAGGAGGAGGAAGCTCGAGTTCGGGGATCGCATCGGGGTCGAGTGACATAGGCAGTGGTGCAGTACTTGAATCCATAGGACCCAAGGCGGGCTGCACCATAAAGGGGCTGGCCCGTGGTCGTGTGTTGAAGGGGGTCAGCAGTTTCATACACGCAAGATGTCCCTCCCAAGCAGCATAGTACATCGCAGGAAGATCCTTTTCATCCACAATGTTGGCGTCAACTCCGACCTTGAGTAGTGCTTGAAGACAGTCGACATTTCCTTCGCTTGCAGAATGGACTAGAGGTGTCCATCCATAGAGCTTATCGATTTGGTCTAAATCAGCCCCAAACTCTTTCAGAAGAAGAAGGAGCTCCGATGTTTGGCCTGCTCTTGCTACAAGATGCTGAGGGTATAGGCCTTCAGCATCAGGCAAGATTCTAGCCCCATGCCTCAATAGCATTTCGACTACAGCAACCGAGCCATGTTCGCAAGCGAGGTTTAGTGGTACGTGATCTGCGTCAGAAACTGGGTCGATGCGTGCGGATCTAGCAAGGAGAAGTTCGATACAGTCGAGATGGCCGTGGATGATAGAGTGGATTAAGGGGGTAAAGTTATCGTGGTCTGTGAGATCGATCGTTTTTTGATTTGCTAAAGTGTTGTTAGCCAGGGAAGTCGACGAACTAAGCCCTCTTTATCCAGCTTACCGTCAAGAAGGACCTTCAACATTTCCAATCTTCCGTGAAGACTCGCGTAATGCAGAGGAACTCTGCCATAGACATCTGTCCTATCCACTACAACGTTGACAGACAAACCCCATTCCAAGACATATTGCTTGCCATATATGGCAGCTTGATGCAAGCAATTTCTTTCATTTATGTCATCGTAAGAGTGGAGATCAACGAGACCGGTGTCAAGAAGAACTCGCAGAGACTCTTGCGGGGCTTCGGAGATGGCTGCCAGGAAGGTGCGCGTGACCCTCTCCATCAACGAGCTATCGCCATCTCCAGCATCGTTGGCAGAGCGCATCCGCAGGAGAAGGTCCTTCAATGATTCAAGGTTCCCTGTGATGACAGTGTCAAGAAGCAATGTATCGGCGTCTCCTTCATCGGTACCAACGAAGTGTTGCGATGTTACAACGTGCCCAGACTGGAAATTGACCTGGATGCCGTCTGACCAAGCACCGAGTTCTTGCAAACTCGTGGTAGCTTGATCAGACAGTTCGCTTATGACTGTCGCATTGAAGAAAGGTTGAACCTCGACAGCCCTCGACAGATACAGCTCTTTAGTCTTGGATTTCGAGGTCTTATCCCATTTCTTGAGAATTTTGGAAAAAGCGGTACCGTTGATCTCAACAAACTGCTGAAGCTTGTTTAAGTCTGTAGCAAACTGCTGGAAGCCTTCCTCGAGGGTAGTGAACTTTGCGGAACGCCGAGAGATGCCTTGACGCGACTGTAGCACCTTCTTCTTGTCTAGGAGTGTCTTGAGGCGAATCTTGAGCTACTACATGTTAGATGGTGATATTGAGGACGTTAGGGCTTTGAAGCGGATGTGGGACGAACCTCGGCCTCTTTTTGCAGGTAGAAGGCATTGACCTTGTCGAGTTCCCGTTCCTGTTCGTCGTTTAGCAGCCATACCGGGATGTTCATGGCGGAAGCGTAACACCAAGCAGACTTACCAGTTGGAAGAAAAAGGTCGCCTTGTTGGCTTGAAGAGCGGCTTGAGAGTCAACGGGGGTGGCTGAGCGGAGAACATCATTTTGTGAGGTTAGGGTAGGGGTCGCGGACAGCTTCTTGATGAGCTACATGACAGTGTGTCAGTTGAAGTTGAGCCAAGTATTTACCAGGTCAGATGTTGGCAGCGATAGGAGAAACGTGCTTGAGAGCAGCAGAACGAATGGATAAACAAGGAATTACTTCTCAACAGCTGTTACACACAGCGTGATGCTTCTTGCCGGTGACCGGCATTTGCGTCCGAAGCAGGACAGAGAGTCGGGGAAGTTGGACCCAGAGCGGCAGGTGGGCATTGTAAGGGTAAGGGCAAGGAAGACAAGGAACGAAACAATTTTGACAGCCTGAGCTGAGCAATGCAATGCAATGCAATGCAAACCAGCAGCTGGAAGAGGGAAAAGCGATGCAGTGGACCGGGCGCTATGGGAGATGACAGCGGAGACGGTAGATGGAAGACGGGGCTCTCGGTGGCGGGAAGGGAAAGGTCGCCGGGGGCGGGAATGACATGGGCATACCTTTTTCAGGGCCTTGTAGTTAACAAAGCTGGCAGCATATTCGGGCACCTCCAGCTGGCGTTTCTGGATCTGCTTGCCAAATTTCCTAGAAGAGAACGTGAGTAAGTTGTGGACTCATAGTGTATGCTATGACCGCAGAGTAGCCATTATTCTGCGACGAGCAGCCAAGAGTGGATTCTCAGGGAGTTGCTGCCACTGCGGTCTAAACAAACTCTTGACATAGGACAAGCTAGGAACGTGTATATCTTACATGTTGCGGCGTAGACGCCCTCGGGGGCTTTTGGCGACTTATAGAGGAGCAGGGAAGGAATGAGTAGGTATGAACGATGGTTACTGCCGCTTCCCTATTTGGAGGGGAAATGAGCGAGTATGTGTGGCTAAAGATATGCGAGTTTCAGTGTTAGTTACGACGTCTGTGTGGTATCTTTGTGTGTCTTTTGTGCGAGTATGCAATAGTGTTGAGGAGAGGATAGGTAGGTAGCGTTATAGAATCCAGCAGCGGAGACATGACCAGGGAAAGGCGAAGCAAAGTAAAGCAAGGAATGGGTCTCAGAGCAGTTCCATAAAGATCAGTCAACATGGAGGTCAAGTCAGAGCGAAATCAGCTCAGTCGATTCCAAGAGTCAGGTGGAGTAATACTCAAGTGTGAGTTGAGACCCTGTGGATGCGTGCGTCCTCCTCTTCACAGCAACACAACCACAACACTTGCTTCCAAGTAATTCCTCTTCTCTTTTCCACTCTGGCATAAGCTCGTGATGTAAAGAGTGACACGATAAACGCCCGGTCCTCAGGGTCTTGCTTGACCCGTCACCCGCCAGCCCGGTTTCCTTTACAGACGACCTGCAAGAGCGACTCCTGGGGGGCACGTGGGGGGGTATTGTAGCCAACGTCTATGCTCTTGACATGGCCTTGGTAGAAGGTGTGAAGTTTGAACGGCCGGCGAAAAAAAAAAGAGAGAGAAAAGACTCTCCAATAGTATGTTCTTGACTTGACGTATGGCATCCAAATAGAGATAGGTAGGCTCGGGTAAGGGTCCAGTGTGGTTTTATGAGTGCGATTGAAGGAATTGGTAGGATTCAATTGGATATTGAGGTCCGTCACTCACCAAAAAAGCCGAGGCACTTGCTCTCTCACTCTCGCGTAGTCAATGACTATAAAGCACAGACTGACGATATGAGAATGAATAACAAAGTCTCCTCTTGACCGAGATACGCCGTTCGAGTAAAGACACCAGGCCCGCAAAGACCTTGGCCGAGTTCGAGGGAACTGTATTGAGAAGTGATGAGGCTGGTTCAGATTGTGTTGAGTTGACGTGACGTGGTTGGTTCTAGAGGCTTTATCGAAAACGGCGAACAGCAGCGATCACTTCTCGGTCAACGCAGGATTCTGCAACAGTTATGACTGATAGGTACCTAGAATTCAAGGTACGGGGGGTAATTCAATTATGACAAAAGATCTTTATGGGAAACCAAAAACCTGAGGTACCCCTCTGACTACTAGGGACCTTATTAGCAGGCAACTTTAGGTACCTAGTAGGTACGGTGGACGTCCACTTTGACGCTCTCGAACTTAGCCCAGTGGCTCTTTCTTTCATCTGACGAGACGGTCAACTGGAAATGGCAACCAAAAAGAAGCGGGGACAGCCAATGACAGCTCGACTTTATTATCAATATACTTGGGTCATCCGAATTATCATATAAATCTAAGCATTAAACGGCCTCGTGTCTTGAATTGTCCCCTTTTTTCCTCTCCTCTTTCTCCTCTTTCTCTACTTTCTTCAGAGGATCGATTTGATCATGGCTCTCACTGTGACCTTCATGGTCCCACGACGTTGCGAGTAATAGCGGGGCATTCGAGAGGCTCGAACTGGCGCCTATCCATTCAGCTAGTTAGTCTCTTAACAGAGCTTCGTGCACCTGACGCTACTCGGAAGATACACTATTAGCAAGCATAAGACCCCCGAACAAGCATCCGCTTATCTCGCCCGGTGGTTGCACGATTTGCGCATCCAATGGCCATCCCGTATCTGACCCCGTGCTTGAGCGACAGGTCCGGCTTACAACTCCGGGGGATACAATGCTACTGTATCTCCATTTAGCTATTGACTGTGGATGCATCGCAACGGAGCCTCTTAGGTTGTGTTTCTCCGCGCGGCGTCGCTCAACTTATCGCCAAACCCAATAACCCGCTGTGTTTCCATTGATAAACCCGAGAGGAAACGTCATGAACAAGGGGGCCCAAGAGGATCAGGGCCCATCTCTCAGATTAAACCCTGCAGTTGGTTTTCGATTTCAACCTTTTCGAGATGAACGTCTTAGTCCTGCTATTATCTAATTACATCATGTTTCCCAACCAGCTTCGTCGTGATCACTTGCACGACTCGAGGTGTGCCTGTGATCTCCCAATTCTTGAGTAATGAGGTCTCCCGAGCTTGGTTTATGCCATGTCATCACAATCGACACGGGCCGGTAGGGCAGAAATACCTTTTCGAGTCATCAAGCACTCGAGCCTTATTTCCCTTCGAGGGCCAAGCAGCTTCGGCTGATCAAGCTTACCCAAGGTTAGTTTATCCTAGTTGTGTCTAGCCTGGGGGGTTGTCACGACTCATAAGACACAATGCACAAGAGCAAAATATCATGGTGAAAATACCAAAAGAAAGGCTATACTATGCTACCTACTGCTCCGTCGTCAATTACGATACGGAGCCATACCCAAAGCGAGGCCACCCACCTTGGCGATACAGCCCAGGTAGTACCAAATCCTTCAACTTGGCTGCTTTTAGCTCTTAGTAATGTCTTAACACCCTCTGTCCTCTTACGGGACCGCATAATGACTGTATGACTATTCCACGCCATCTATCTAGTTCTTCTTTGCGTCCGCCTCTTTCGACGCGCTCAGACTATCAGCCATGGCTTCAGCAGTCGCCTTCTTCAGACGCTCGCTATCGTCAGTCTTATCGTCCTTGGGCTTCTGATGTGTCTCCCTCTCATCTTCACTGTCTCCCAAGCTGAAGGGGTCGTTCTCTACGATAGGGCTCGGTTCGACGGCGGACATAGGTTGCCACTTGCTTCCTCTCGTGCCGCTGACGGGTGCCGCATCCTTGGCTGGCACTCGTGGTGATGAATCATACATGTTGATTTCTTCGGTCTCCTCCTTAAAACCAACTCGTCGGCCATTGCCGGGCTTGGGTGAAGTTGATGGGGGCGGAGGCTTGTACATGCCAGTGTTGGCCATGGGCCGGTTCATAGGAGCTAAAGTCGTTAATGATTGTTTCAACGCCGCAATATCCTTGAAACTCACTTCCATCAGATGAGAACTTCATGCCAGCGAAGTCATCGCTAAGCACTTGGGGGTCCGCATCATATCTGTCATAATCACCGCTCCGACGGCTGGACTCTCCGGGACGGCGGAAGGGCTGTCCTTGGTGTTGTGCCTGCTCTTCGCTCTCATCGAAGTTCTCCTCGATCTTCTTCTTCAGATTCGTGATCCATCCGTTGACCTTCTCCTGTGTCTCAAAGAACCCCTTTCGGAGGTTTTCGCGAATGATAGGGAGGTCATCGTCAATGAAGCTGTGCTCGCGATCGTCGCCCCATTCAGGACCTTGTTGCCCCTGTCTTTGTCGTCCGTCATTAACTCCTCGATTGGCAGTTCGGTTCTCGTAGGCACCAACATTGTCGTAGTGTTCTGCGAGCTGGCGCGCATATAGTTCATCTGCCTCCAGTTGCGACATCTGAGATCGGTTCTGGGGCCTAGGGGGTTGAGGAGGTGGAACATCGGCAGGTTCGTTTTGAGCAGCGTCGGGGTCGGTCATCTCTACACGCATATTAGTCTGCCGTATCTTCTTATCATGGTTCTGTGGAGCGAACCCAACAAAGCGTTAAATGCAGGCTCAACGCGACCACCACTAGCTCTCAGCACAGCCTTGATAACACTCATCTCTACGCTGGGGAATGCTTCCTTGAGGATGGTCTCGTTCTTCTGAGCTTCCGAGACAGGTCGGGGAGGCTTAGGTGGCGCTGTCTCGTTTGTTGGAGTCTGCACCTGGGCCTGGGCAGGAGTCTGGGACTGAGAGGTGTTTGTCGTAGCAGCAGTGGTTGTGGTGTTGCCATCGTCGCCTCCTAGAACACCCGATTCCTGAACATCATCATCGTCGAGATCAAGAGGTCGAGCGGTAGTAGGCGACTCAGGTCCACTCTCAGTGGTTGTCTTGTTCTTCACAGAAGGGGGATGTTAGCGTCCATCATCTAGTGGCAGCTGTACTAAGACGGCTCTCGATAGGACTACTGTACCGTTTCTCCAGGGGCTGACATCGTGATCGTACTTCTCTCTGGTACGGCTTGAGTTCAGTCGCAGAATCTCAGGGTTATACAGACGAAATTTGATCGAGGTTTGTTGAAATATGTGTAATGTCCAGGGAAATTGGGGGATTTCGCTTCAGCCTGGCCTTGCTCATGATACTAAGGTCGAGTGAGGCGCGAGGGGTCAATTAGCCTACATGGAGCTGATGACGTTGACCCACTCGCCACAGTGCACCTTTATGCGATCCACCGTTCTGATTGGTTACCACACTTGTGACGCAGCCCGTTTCAGCTCTAGGGTAACTTTCATGCATTTGATGAAGCTTAACTGTGAACCTTAGTGCTTCACCCAAGAAGGGTCCGAAGTAAACAAAGTGGCATTGGTGAGGCAATAGTGAGAAACACATACATCTATT
Organism: Fusarium aywerte; assembly: GCA_013186375.1. NCBI lineage: Eukaryota > Fungi > Ascomycota > Sordariomycetes > Hypocreales > Nectriaceae > Fusarium > Fusarium aywerte. The sequence goes on from JABCQV010000238.1 coordinate 21,546, forward strand.
AGATGATCTACTAGGGTTCCTTTTGCTGCTCTGAGATCTTGTGACTCGAGAAAAAAAATCTAATTGTGCCAAGATGGCAGACTTAGACCTGGATGCTTCTTTTATTCCAGCTCTTCACAAGCCAGCAGCTTTGCTTCCCATTGCAAAACATCGCGAAAGCCTTTTATATGTCATCGAGAAACACCCTGTCACCATTGTCATAGGTCAAACAGGCTCAGGAAAGACGACACAGATCCCACAATTTCTCGACCAAGCAGGGTGGTGTTCAGTTGGAAAAATCATCGGTGTCACTCAGGTCAGTATTCGTAGCTGCATCCGTATCCGAAAAGTTACTGACATCCACCAGCCTCGTCGTGTCGCAGCAACCACAGTTGCGGTGCGCGTCGCCGAAGAAGTTGGCTGTGAGCTAGGCAAGGAGGTTGGATACTCAATACGATTTGAGGATGTGACCTCGGCCTCAACCAAGATAAAGTTTCTCACAGATGGTCTCCTCATCAGGGAAGCCCTTGTTGACCCATTGTTGACGCGCTACTCCGTCATCATGGTTGATGAGGCACATGAAAGATCTATCAGTACTGATGTATTACTGGGTCTCCTCAAGAAGATTCGTCGGAAGCGACCTGAGTTGCGTATCATCATCAGCAGTGCTACACTACAAGCAAAAGAGTTTTTGGATTTCTTCACGAGGAGCAGCAATGACCAAACCAACAACAAGAACGGCGACAACGAAAATGAGGATGAGATTGGGGCCATCATAAGTCTTGAGGGAAGGACATACCCCATAGATATACTATATCTGGAGTCGCCAGCAGAAGACTACGTCGAGAAGGCCATCAATGTTGTTTTCGACATACATACCCAAGAAGGCGAAGGAGATATCCTAGTCTTTCTGACCGGTCGAGAGGAGATTGACAACGCAATACAAGCAGTCAGCGAGCGGATGATGGACCTTAATTCTACGTACGGCCCGTTGATGCCATTACCGTTATATGCCGGCCTATCAACAGAACAGCAGATGTACGTGTTTGACAAACCGCCCGAGGGTACTCGAAAGGTTGTCTTCTCAACAAACATTGCAGAGGCGTCAGTCACAATCGATGGAATTGTCTTTGTGGTCGATAGTGGCTTCGTGAAGCTGAGGGCATATGATCCAAGGACAGGCATAGAGTCGCTCACTGCCACACCAGTTTCCAAGGCGGCTGCATCTCAACGTGCTGGACGAGCTGGCCGAACAAAACCTGGAAAATGCTTCCGGCTGTATACCGAGCAGAGTTACCAATCACTACAAGATGCCAATATTCCCGAGCTACAACGTTCAAATCTGGCACCAGTGATTCTCCAGCTCAAGGCTTTGGGGATAGACAACATTGTGCGGTTCGACTTTCTCTCTCCGCCGCCGTCTGAACTCATGGCCAAGGCCCTCGAGTTGCTATATGCCCTTGGAGCTCTGGATGAATATGCCAAACTCACTCGACCTATGGGCTCCAGGATGGCCGAGTTGGCTGTTGAACCGATGATGGCTAAGACGCTACTGGCAGCACCATCATTTGGATGCCTTAGTGAAATGTTGACCATCGCTGCAATGACGAGCCTCGGGGGCAGCGTGTGGTTCTCCCACGAGGGCGAAAGAAAGAGGATGGAGACATCACGCAGAAAATTTGCCGTAGATGAGGGCGACCATTTGACACTCCTCAATGCCTACCAAGCTTTCGTTACGAAGGGTCGGAAAGAAGCAAAGTTCTGTCACGAGAACAACCTTAACTACAAGTCGATGAGTCGAGCGATCAGCATTCGAGCACAACTAAAACGGTATCTCGAGCGATTCAGTATTAATGTGGATGAAACTCTCGTCGGTCAAGCTTCATCGGAAGAGAACGCTAAAAAAGCAGAACAGATCCGCCGTTGTCTTACATCGGGCTATTTTGCCCACGCGGCAAGGATGCAGCCAGACGGGACATTTCGCAACGTGGAGGGCAACATGGTTCTTCACGCTCATCCAACTTCACTCATGTTCAATCGCAAAGCGGACTGGGTCATCTTCCACGAAGCTATGGAAACTGGGAGCAAGATATTCATCAGGGATGTCACCAAGATCGAGAAGGCTTGGCTCCTGGAATATGCACCAGAATTCTATCAGATCACGACCGATCGACGGGGATGAGAAGAGATGGATACAAATGGAGATGGGGCTGCTGATAGATGAAACTGCTAGGCAGGCCAGGATGGGAAATAGCTAGGTTAGCAAATGAATGGCGGTTTCACAGCTTCGGCATCAAGGATAACTAGGTTGGTTACGGTGTGAGGCATTTCGCTATTCCCCCATAGGCGATGAAAAAAAATATCAATTGCTTGACTCGAAGTGAGATAGCACGGCTAGGGGGGGAAATAAAACAGCGGAATCGATTTGGTGGCAGATCAGCATTTTTTGGTGTAGGCGATTCCGCTGTATTTTTTCCCCCGACGCATGGCAAGACCAAATCCTGGCTTTGCAAGGAGTTGCCTTGATGGCGTTATGAGATATTATAGGATCTCCGTGTATATTAACGCGCCCAAGCTTGCTTGTCAGGCTGTCAGATAATTAATTTATCACTGACCGCCATCAAACGAACCTCAATTACATACCAACGTTCACGTAATGGCAATACAATGGAAGAATTTCGCCAAACAAGCAAATCAAGCTTCAAAACAACCTTGTGTTTGCCAGTTATCACGCAAGGTAACAACGGCAATGGCTTCAGCTCAAAATATCGGGGAGCTTCATCGCATCTGAGACCAAAATAAGCATCCGGTTTCCCCGGCGGATCCGTAAAATATGCCGCGAAGATGGCTCGAAGCCGAGGCCAGTGGTTCAAAATTACAAGCTCCATGTTGACGTCGTCTATCAATTGTCAGTTCCTGTAATTTGAGCTCAATCAAGATTTTCCTTACGCCTAGGCAAGCGATATAACTACTAATAGTAAGCAAAAAAAGCGCGGAAGTAAGGGAGGAATGCACAAACTGCATTGCACTAAACAACGCATTGTGGGCAATTATTGAAATTATGACCCACGGTAAGCCAACAATCTAATGCAAGAACATGCTGTCGGAACGATTCAGCTTTTAAATAGCTGGCGATGCGCATCTTGATATGAGCAAGTTGACGATCTCTAGTAGCCACCTGCAGCTAGTTGCTCTGCCAGGGGCCGAAACTGGGAAATCGACAGTGTGATTGATATGGAAGCGGACTGTATTTTTTTTTAAGAAAGTTTTTTTTCTCTTTCGCTTTCAGGTGTAATATCTCACCCAGCCTCGTCAAGTTTGCTGAGAACAGAAGTCTACGGGACGTCTTCGGCCACTTGTAGCGGATAGGCATTGTCTTGAGGTCTCAGCTACTGAGACGAGTTCGTTCAAAAGACCTTAGAACCTTCAATGTCGGCCCAGTTAAGGTATGGAGTAGAGCTGTACCTGCGGCAGCCACCTCAATCGACTTGACTTGTCTAGCTTGCTCAACTAGTAAGCGCCCCTGACGCCACTGTGCTGCGGACAGGCGGCGACAGAAGCTTCTCCCCCTTTATTTACTTTCCTTTCCAGGGCGTCGTCTTGTTAAAGCAGACCAGTTCCACGGCATTCGTTGGCCCAGGACCCGTTCCTGGATCGCATACCCCACTTAAATGCCGGGATTAGTCTGGATCCAGGACTCGTGCCTTGCATGAAGCGCTCATAACTTAATGCAATCTTGTGTTCTGACTGGTCAGGGGCCGATTGTGCATCTTGACTTGTCGCTTTGTGCGAGATTGTGCCTGGTTGTGCACCCACAAGCGGCTTCTGAATGCTTCTTTCGGGCATCCATGACTGATGTGACTGGTGGTATTATGCGGGCGCTAACGGGGTGGCGAGGCAGGAGGACCTTTTTGGAAATTAAACGGTTCTTTTCCCTTCTTACCTTGGGTAGTGACGGAAAGGCTTGCGAACAAGCCTTGAACAAAAAGGTATCTGTACTGTCGTTAGTTGATGACGGTGATGTTGTTTATGGGAATGCGGTCAATGCATGGCCTAAGCAACGGAATATAATTAATCTTCCATCTATCGTTGTGCATTGGGCGAGCCTTCCATGAACGATACTGTATTGAGCATTGACCGGTCCTCGTTGCAAAACCCAGGATGCGCTGAGAAAGCTGGTCCAAGATCCACCTTAATCTCTCTTGGAGGAGTCTTTGGAAGGGGTCTGTAAAAGACAAGGATTCAAGGGCCAATCCGATGGTTTGTCCTGGTGTCACTCCATTTCGCTCCGTCTGAACTCCCCTGATTGGGATATCGTTTAACAGCTAGCTCGACCAAAGCACAGGCGCATTGTCTGGGATGGACGGGATCCATGGATGGCTCTCTATCCCCTGTCTTGCTGTGTTGGCGGCCCCTCCGACGAGGGAGCCTCCAGCATTATGTTTCTGTGAGAACAACGAGAAAAGTCGCTATAGCAGGGAATTTCGGCCGCTAAAGTAGGGGAATAACGTTCCCGGCTTCTGAGGCTGTCCTGTGCTGTCTCGCGTTGTCTAGGTTGTCTTTGGTGGAGAGGTTCGCTTCCTTGCCTACCTTACCTATCTCCTCCTACGCTACCTTGTATCTACTCCTGTGCCTCTCCCGTAGGTAGTGCTCCACTCACATCGAGCTCCACCTCCTCCTCGTCCTCTTTACCTACTCTCCTTCTCTCACCCATTCGTTGTTTCTTTCTTTCGTTCTCCAACTGTTCTTCGGTTGACGACGACAGCATCATTCTGTATTTTTGCCAAAGCTGCTTGCCAGCGGGCTTCCACTCTTTTTAACACTGCTTAATTCTAGAGCTAATAAGCTCTCGTCATTCGTTTCGTTTGGTCTATTGTTTAGTGACCGCGACCTTCTTTCACAACATCACAATCGCTCAATAGCTTTCGCTCGCTGGCTTTTGGCACTTGTTCAGTCTCGTTCTTTACGATCTCACGGTGCTCAATAATCTACTTCTCCGCTTCTCGCGATCCTTCCGACGAACCGATTTCAGTTTCAGATTCATTCGACAGCCATATCGACAACATCCAGTGGAGACGATAATACTAGACCTGTACCAGCTGTCTATCGACCTTGTCAACTGCATCACAACTGTATGATTGCGATAGTTGTTTGTTTGGACTTAATACTCGACAATTTTTAATATTCTTGTACGCCACTTGACGACTTTTTCTTTGGAAGAGGCAAGACAACCTTGACGATCAATATACTTTGGAGTGTATGCGCTAGCTACAACAACAACAACACCATGGGAATCGCTCAATATCAAGGCACACGCCTTCGCGCTCGCGCCAACCTTGGCCAAGATGCTTCGACGATTTCTCAAAAGGCAACCTCTTCGTCATCATCTATCTTTCGCCGACTAGTCGCGAGAGACAGCTGCAAGGAAGACCACAGCTGCGAACCGACTAGTGGTCCATCCAACTTGATCCTCCCTATCGTAGTCGCCATTATGTATGCTCCAATCCGCGCCTTTGTTTTTCGCGAATTTGGTTAGTCAACTGGATCGTGTTTGCTGACTTTGGATCGTTTAGTGTGCCTATTGTTCTTATCGCAGCCTTCTTGTACTACCTTCACCGTAGAAACATGAAGAAGCAGCAGCTGGAGGATGCCCACGACCCTCATAAGAGCCTGGACTTCGGACTGGGAGACGAGGGCGGTGCAAAGAAGTCTGCCCGCCGAAGCATCTTTATGGGAGGGGGTGAGAAGACCCTCGCCCATAAGCCCAGTCAGCTGTCGATGGATATGAACCTCTCATCGCCTTACCTACTGCCTCCTGGCTTGCAGGAATCGCGCGAGTCGCTCAACTCTCTGGCTAAGTCGTTGGGTAATGATAATCAGGACCCTTACCAGTATGTTGCAGCCATTACGCAAAGCGAGACCGGCTCCATGCGGTCCTTTAATCCCAAGGATTCCAACTCGCACAATACTAAATTCAGTAGTCCTCGTCACTCTGGCAAACCCGGAAGTCTCAAAATGCCTCCATCACGCATGAACTCTTTGCCTGAGACCCCAGTCTCAGCAACTGAATCCAGGGTCGATCCTTTCGGCACCCCCAAAATGCCTGCGCCAGCTCACCAACCCAAGTCTCCTTTTGATTCTGAGAAAGACGGCTTCCATCCTGTTTCTATCGTCCCTGAGATTGGAGTCGTTTCCGACTTCGATGAAAAGCATGATGGCCCCTCTGTTCAACAACCTCCTGTCGCAAGATCCAAAACTCCTGACTTTGAGTTGCCCAACTTCTCGCAGGAGCCTGCCACCGACTTCCCACTTCCTCCTGCCCGTGAGCACGAGGCAACTGGTTTGGGTTTGAACTTTTCTCTTCCTCAGCCCAAGTCTCCAATTGTGTCGTCCCCTGATGCTCCGAAATCTGCTCCTCTTGCCCACGACCGACAGAGTGATGGTTCCAACTATCACGCCGCTGACATTTCAAGCTACTATGAGGACCACGATGATGACGCTCGTGGTCGCACCATGCAGCGAGGATCATTTGTTGAAGATGCAGCCCAGCCCAACGGTCTAGGAGTTCCCCAGCAAGACAACAAGCGACTTTCTGTTGGTTTCCGCCCTCTTCCTCCGGATGATATCAATGAGTCTGAGGATCCCGAATACCGTGCCAACCGTATCCGTTCTTTCTACAAGGAGTACTTCGAGGAGAGCAAGGAGGCACCTCCACCAATGCCTCCCATGCCTCCTATGCCCCAAGGTGGTCGTGCCGGCCCCCAGTACTATGAGGACTACGATCAGGGTTACATGGGTGGTAACCAAGCACCTTACTTTGACCCTGAGACAAACGCATTTGTCATGCCCTACGCCCAGCCTGTTACTCGCCGTGCCATGACACCTCCTCCAGCTGGCCGTCGTCCTGGTCCCGGTCGCCCCGGACCCCGTCCTCGCGGTCCCAACGGCTCCATCGGTGGCATGAGCTTCCAGGGCGGTCCCGGAGGTCGATCTCGTGCTGGCTCTGCTCTTGGCCCTCGACCTGACTCTTCCGCTTCAGCCAGGATGCGCCAACCTCCCATGAAGAAGATGCCTCCTCCCGCGCCTCTGACCACTTTGCCAACTCCTTCGAAGCTTCGAGATGACAACTCTTTCCTCATCAACGCCGCCGACTTCGCTCCTCCTAGCAACATTCGAGACACAGCAGCCGGCCGATCTCAAAGCCCCTTCGGCGAGAGACGACCCTACTCCCCCTCTGTTCCTGCTGCTCAAACCCTTGGTTCGCCTTTTGAGGAGCTCGCCGCCCTTCCCAGCCCGTAAGTCCCCTTCCAACGAAGGACTCTGTGCCTCTTTGCTAACTCGTTGTAGTCATCTCCTCCGTAAGTCTGGCACCTTCACCGGTCTCGACTTCGCGCCTCCCAAGAAGTTTAAAGATTCCGACACCGTGAGCGATGCCGGAAGTATCAAGAGTAGCCGCAGTGGCATGTCTCAAGCCCAGCTTGGAGCCATCCGCAACGGAGCTGGACGTGTCAGCCGACTGCCTGGTGACCAGGTGTTCACCGCACAAGCACTGCAAGATACGCTGAAACCATCTTGGGGCATCCGGCCTTGATCAAATAAAAAGCAGCGCAAACACCGTCCTGAATAATCCGATATGTCGGTTATCAGAGCCGTGTCAAAAAATTTCTCAGCGTTGTCTTTTTTGGCATTCATTACACAGCGTGCGCGGGTCTTGTCCACTTTGCACATTTTTCTCTTCTTAGGCGCATTTTAGGGTCATGATGTCTTGTGATATTGTTCTTCATACTGGGAACCTGCAGGCTTGCATATTATAGAAGGTCTTGGAAAACCACACGACAAACTAGATAACGACTGCCGGCTTGGACTACCTCCAGCCGTTGTAAATAGGTCAATTGGATCTGCCGTTGATCACTTCAACATGGGCATCTTGTTTCTACCATTTTTGTGTTTCGATAAAGTTAACGCGTGATTTTCCCACCCTGGATGGGGCTATGTTATCAAAGTTCTAGTCTGTGATGATCTTGAATAGGCGGTTCCAATGTCGTTGATCTCTTGTTCGGGCTACTGATACGAAGATCGCAACACCCAGATCTGCGCTGCATGCATTGTGAACGTGATGACATAGAATACCAGGTCATACAAGCAAGACACGAACCGATTGGAATAGACTTGGACATCGTGGGCACTGGCGATCGACAATCTGTCCGTCGAATCAAGGCTGTGTTCCTGGAGCGGTATGACACGCGACCAGATTTCTATTTTAGTCTCTGCTGTGCGTTAGCTGCGTAGGCCAGCGCCTTCAGGTGGAGCTGACGAGAAATTCAGCTAGTCTCTAAAAGTACGAAGCAAATTTCGAGATTCTATGTCTTTGTTCTAATGAGATCCAATGTTACTAGCAGAAACCTGGGTACCCATCGTAGACCTAATTTGATTAGACAAAGCCTATAATAGCGATAAACAAAGGCCATTTGAATCCTTTGACGGGGCTGGCAAGCGAATATGTTTTGGCTTTCAAGTTTCCAATAGTCTGGGTCAACTAAGTATAGGGATCCTCGTAGTGGTGGATCATCTCATTTACCAGTCAGGTCGACATACGTATGCCTTTTCAAACATTCAATTCAAGAGGCGTCCACGTCTCAGATCTGACATTCCATTTCATAGACAAGCTTTTTCGATTAGAGCGCAATTTAATCAAGGATGAAAGTTGTCATCCATTCGAACGTGGAGCGTCCGGTCTTGAAGCCAGGGTCGCACTGCAACGACTCTTCTGGATATGGCACCGAAATTACATATATGCTATCAATTAAGCTTGTTGGCACATGAGGTTGGAAGATATCAGGTTTTGAAGACTGCACTAAAGGCATAGATGATTCTGATCAGGATAGTTAGAATGATAGCAGTGTGCGATATACTTCTATCACTCCTTATACGTGCAGGAGAATGACATTCCATTGTAGCAGCGATTAAATTAAAGGGTTCTTGTCACGCCATTGAAAGTTGAATGCCAGACAACTCAGCAATGAACTTGTCGGTAACAGTATCCCTCAGATTCCCTCGTACTTTCACAAGAAACGAGGAGTACGTGGTCTATCCCGCAGGTATGTATTCAACAAGAAATGATCATCACCGGGACTCTCCCTCAAAGCTGGAGTTTGGTGGTGGATTATCTTGAAGGGCTTTTATTACTTGGCCTCATCATCATGACGTGTTTGACCCTATTTGCTGGAACGACGACAGCGAGGGCCCAGAGAGGGACTTTTTACACCATTGGAGTTAACACAGGGAGTTTGATTTTTCTCCTTCTTTTTTTTGTTGGTACTGGTAAATGCTCTTGGTTGTGTTAACGTTGTGGTTGTGCTGCAGAGGAAATTAGAGTCTCCAGAGCGATGCAAGGGGGAAAGGTTTTTTTTTGGCGTAGAGTTTAATAAATATTTGCTTCTTAGGAGCTCTAGCAAAGAAGCAAAATTTCAAATATTAAATAAAGTTATGATGACAGCAATTCAATTCAATTTCACAGGACGACAGGACAAGGACAAGGACAAGCAGACAAGTTGCGGATACTTTACTTTGCTTTACTTGGCTCACGGAGTTTCTGGTCGTGTCGTTCCGTTGATCGTCCCGAGAGCAGCAGAAAGCAGACAAAGTAACAAACCAGATCACACCACACCACAGCCTCACTGGAGGGGCCTCGTATCGTCCTTAGAGGATCCACGCCAAGAAGACCCCGAAGCCAGCAGAACCAAATCGGGAAAACCAATTGTTGATTCGTGGCTGAAGAGTCGAGTCTTAGGTTTTGGATGTGTGCGAATGGCAGTGTTGAATGGCAAAGAAAGGCCCGATGCTGATTTTAACCATCGTGTGGGTTGTGTATTCTCACAATCTCTCTCTTTCATAATAAACCTATGCATTTAAATAACAAGCTGCTCCCTGGGTGATAGTCACTCTTCTCTTCTTGTCCTGGTACAAATGAACGAGTTGACCAGGATAGTATAGCTTAATACGCCTCATCCCGTTCCCGAAAGCAAACCGGCACTCGTCTTTTCCTAGTCGCCGTTCTCATTGCTACAAATTGCTTAGCTGAACGGTTTAGACCTACCTGTATTTATTTATTTATCTACCTACCTGGTATTGAAGTCAGGTTTGTTCAGACCGAGTTTCAACTTTCAAAAGAACAAGGCGGCGTTTACCTACCTACCAATAAGCAAGGTACGTTACATTACGTTACGTCGGATCCCAATCTGGAATCCAAAACCTTGGAGGGAAAAGAAAATTGGAGCTTGAGCATTGTCCGCCGCAGGTTCGTCCTGGACTCCTGGTCTGTTCTGGCACAGGTTTGGTGGAGCTGCGAGGTCATTTACTGGGTCGACAAGCATGGGCCTCCAGCGGCCGCTAAGACCTCCCTCTCCATTTTAGTTCCTGCCCGTTATGCTAGGGTGCGGCCTTTCTAGGTCACATATTGCTCTCTCCATACCTACCAGGCTAGGTAGGTAAGGTACTAAGGTAGCATATGTTGGCTCTCACTGGGCCCTCCCGTCTGTTTTTACCCGTCTTTCCATACTAGACCCAACCTCACTTTCGCTTCTCACTCTCCTTCTCACGCATCAACAGATCAATCTTGAAGCGTCGCCTTTTCCTCTTTGACGCGTCCCTGGCGAATCCTTTCGTTTTTCTTCATTTTGAAACGGATCAACAGTCGCTCAACAGCTTTACAGGTACGTCGTATCACGATGCACGCATGCGTGCATTTACGTCTTGTCCTCCTATTGCTTGCTCATTCATTACAATACAATTCAATACCTCAATCTCAATCTCATCCTCCCTCGAACCCCATGCCTGTATTCGCCAATCTGAAGTCCTATTTTGGAGAAGATTGGTCGCCAATATTCTTTCATCCCATTCCGACCTTGTCGCGTCTAAACCGTCAACGGCCCCCTTCTATTAATTGACTTTATCCGTCGCTGCACCGTCTCCCTTAGCCACATGTTCCCGGAACTCTACCTCTTTCTGAACTCATTCAATCCTCAATGCTAGGGCTCGACAATTCGCTAACATGTTCCTCAATCTCAGGCAAATCCCCAGCGTGAGCACGCCTATCTTTGCCATGTCTACACCGGGTCAACCCGCTCAGCCCACCGCTGCGCAACCTTCGGCTGCCAACCCATCTTCTGCCGACAATAACAACAACAACAACAACAGCGACGCTGCCAACCAGCCTTCCTCACCCGCTGATGACTCTTCCCCTGCTGCTCCAGCTACCTCAGACTCAGCTCCGGCACAGCCCTCCAACAACCCGTCGCCTACTCAGAACCAGCCGAGCCCAGCCTCGACTGAAGACGATCAACCGACAAGCAAACCTGCAGAAGCATCCGATGATGCCAGCCCAACCAACTCGCCTCCTCCCGCTGAGACATCCGCCGCGGACCCGCCGCCTTCATCTCATGATCCTTCACCATCCACAAGACCCAACAGAACTACTCAAGCCAACCCAACTACCGAAGCCGCACCCCCAGCTTCCACCGATGATAGCAACGACGATCCTAGCTCAACCGCAGAAGCCGAAGCATCTCAAATCACTACATCTGAGGTTCTTTCGACCGTCATTACAGTAACAGGTAGCACAGGACCTGAAACGAGCATTGTTTTAGTTACCGCCATTCGTACCCGAGAAATCACAGCTACCGATGCCTCTGCCTCTGCCTCTGCCACTGGTACGGACGACGCTGATTCCGCTGGCAGTGGCGGCAACAACAACGATGGAGGCAATGGTCTGAGCCAGAAGAGCAAGGTTGCTATTGGTGTTGCCGTACCAATTGCTGCCATCATACTTCTTGCCCTCTTGGGTCTATTCTGGTGGAAGAAGAGAAAGACTAGAAGACAGGCTGAGGAGGAGCGACGAAAGGAAGTTGAAGACTATGCCTACAACCCCAACGCCGACCCAACGATCCCTGCTGTCGGAATGGCAGACGGCGGTTATGAAATGAGAGAAGATGGATCCTCAGGTTATCGTGGCTGGGGTAACACTACTATCGGCTCTACTGGCCGTAAGGCCTCTACCACTCTATCTGGACCTGTCACTGGCGCCTACTCGGATATCACTTCACCAACTCGAGGAAATATGTCAGATGCTCGCTCCGGTGAACCTCTTATGGATGGATCACACTCTCCAGAGGGCGAAATCCTTGGAGCAATGGGTCCTTCTGCTGCCAACAATCGTGGTGCTGATGTGCACCGCGGTCCTTCTAACGCTTCTTCTTCATACAGTGCTGCTGGCCGATCTGATGCCTCCGACCCAATGGGAGTGCCATACGGTGCCGGCGGTGCATACTATGACCAATACTCTCAAAACCCTTACAGCGACAACGGACCGCAACAGGCTATCATTCGCGATAACCCAGCACGCCGAAACACACGTATCGAGAACCCATCTCATTACCCACAGCAAAGCGCGGGTATTTCACAAAACTTTTAAAAATCCATTTAACCTCTTCCATTTATGCTACCATTACCGGTCGCCACGAAATTTCCTATGTCTAGAAAGATACCCACGTCTTTTCGAAATCTCTCGCTAGGAGGTGGAATGTGCACTCAAACGGCGTTTTCACACTTCCCGGCGTCTGCTTGCTTTTTCAGAATTAGCCATTTTCTTCCAATAGGCTACAATTTAATCACTCACTTTCTGCCTTCTTGAGCACCATCTCAAGAGGGGCCTTTTCTTCAACTATAGCATTTCAAAAAACCGGTCCAAATCTGGTTATTTTTCTTTTTCTCCAACTTCGAAGGGAACAACAATAGGGTGGCTACCCATTTTGGATACGTTTACATTACGAGTGGAACCTGTATATACGACGAATGGCGGAGTTGTATTGCGCTCTGTCCGGGACGATCAAAAGGGCTACCTGCTATCTCAGCCTTGTAATACTCTATGGAACGGGGGTGTGAAAAGTTATACTGTGTCGAAGCGGATCAGTTGTATCAGGTGGACCTGAGGTGGTTTTAGAGTTGGGGGTCGAACGATGTTGAAATATATTCATAGAAGTTCATAGCAAGCGAATTGATGCAATGCTATGTAAGAAGACTTGTGTTATTTAACTTGTTCACGTACCAAATTGTCCTTGAGCAAACATTTGTCTGGATAATGGTGTAAGGCTGACCGTTATACTTTACCGTGTTTCGAGTTTCAGGTCATCTATTTGTCACTGCTTCTGCATCTGCTATGAACCTCCAAAGGCTATGGGTAACGGTATGGGCACGCAAAATCACGAAAGGTAACAGTCTTGTCATCGCATATCCTGCTAGCTTCAATTCTGCATCTTAGTTCTGCAGCTGTGTACAATCTCTACAGGGACTCTTGATATGCCAAGGTCTCGAAAGTCAACGCGCACGCGCCCACCCAAATACCAAAGCATCGATATATCAATAAGAAAACAAAAACACAGAATCAATGCTGAAACTCCAATTCCTTCCAAACTCCCGGCTCAAGATATACAAATATTAGGGGCTACAGTTGCCCTGGTTCCTTTCGGAGATGGACCTTGAGATGTTGGGCGTGAAAGCTTGCCCAGTTGCAAAGTGTTTACTGTCCTCTGATCAATTGCAGCAGGGTTTGCTCCTTAAGGCGTTTCTTCTCTGCCCATTCTCGGCTCGCAATTCTGGAGCGTTCTGCGGCCTGCTCCCGGGCTAGTCGAGTCGCTTCCTCGCGCTCACGCTTCTCACGTTCCCTGTCCCGCATATAACCAGTGTTGTCTCGCTGGAAAATCTCCTTGCCGCGGATTCTGAGTTGATGTGCTTCCTCGGCAGTAAGGGCAGCTCGCTTTCCACTGCCGCTTCCAGTGGACGCCGAGGTTCCCCGACTTAGATCTTCATGTGACTTGGCGGTAGACAGTCGACCTCGACTCTGGGAAAGCTGACTCTCGGAGACGGGGGCTTGTCGTGGTGCCAAACTGGACATTCGCTTTGTCTTAGCTATGCTGGATTGCTTTGTGGTATCCTCTTGTGGCAGCCTTCCTTGTCGAGCAAGACTGGCAATGGTCTCTCGCGGAATGCTAGCCGGCGTGAAACTATTCCGAATTGGTCTGGCCTTGAACTCCCGCTTGCGTTGTTCCTCCTCTTCTTGTGCTTTGAGCCGGGCCTCGCGCTCCTCACGCTTACGGCGAGAAAAGGCCTCTCCAGGAAGCTCAAAGGCTGGCTTGGTGAGCGGCTTACTAGACTTCGGTCTCGGTGGAGGCACATAAGCTTTCTGAGCCTCTGCCTGTTGAGCTCGGCGAGCTTCGCGCTGTTCCTTCAAGCGACGAGCTACAGCCTCACCAGGAAGCTCAAATTTAGGAACGGTAGGCGGCTTTGTGGACTTGACAGGGGTCTTCGAAATCGTAGATTGGGGGTTAGTCAATTTCCCACGTGTGAAATGCGGCTTGCCCTTGGGCGTATTGTCGGAATCGTCCTGTTTCTTGTCACGAAATACAAGCGAGGTTGATCGACGAAGGGGAACCAGTGGTTTTTCAGTGGGTTTGATGCGCACTGTCGAAGACATGCCGATTACTGATGCTCTCTTAGAGATAGCCGGCCTTTTTGCTGGAGAGGGCGGTTCTAGATGTTTATTGCTAGGAGCAGCATTTTCAGGCAATTCGATTCGCCGTGCCTGAGTAAAAGCATCGATGGCCTCGAGCTCATCTTCGAGCTTGTCGAGTTCTTCAAAAGAGTCCTCGATTCGGGGCACCGAAAAGGAACCGGCCCGTGATGATTCCCCGTAACTACTGCCCTTTTCGCTGATCAAAGTAAGAGAAGGCGAAACAGCTTGCTCCACCACTTCGACTACTTCGGGTACCTTAAGCGGAACAGTCTGATAATCTTCATACGCTGGAGGCGAAGGCAGCGCCATGTTGGTTGTACTGCGGGGGATTTGTGAAGGCTCAAAACCCAAAGCTAAATATCCTTCAGCTACCAATGGGGTCGCTAGGAAATTGTACCTGTCAGTCTCGCGACAACCGGAGTATTCTGGTAAGCGTTCCAACAGGGTGCAGCCGTAAACCTTGTACTCGATGCTGCGATGATCGTTTTCGCTATCGTCGAGGATGCTACGGTCGTTGGCTTCACCAGTTGACGCTGGGATCGATACCAACCATTCGAACTGACCTGCTCGGTGATTTGGATATGGGTTTTTGCTCATAGGCTCTGCATTGGTCAACAGATGTGACTTGCAAGTGTATTCTACAGGAATCGTGTGTCAGTATTAACACAAAAAGCAAGTGAGTTCAAAGTGCAAGTTGATTTGGGGGCCGAGAATTGTGAAAGAAACAAACCTTCAGGTGACTGTGTATCAGCAGAGTGATTGCTATTCGCAATCATACTGGCACCGGACACAATTGATTCTTCTTCCTCTACTACCTCGAGGAGTTCGAAAGACTCGGGCTCGGTAGATGAGCGCCGTGCTCGACGAAATGAAGATGGAGGAGTCTTGACAGGCCAAGACCTGAGAAATAGCTTTTGATTTTGATATTGTTGATGCGAGTCTCCAGCAAGACTTTGGTTCTGGATCTCACCTGCTGAAAGTTCTTGAAGTGTCCCGCGGTTTGACGAAGAGGGAGAGGAACATGAAGTAGAATTGGGTTCAATTAAATGAAGATCCCGACAGGTCGTACACCCAGAAGCGGCCGGGGCCTCGTTAGTGGCATGGTGGACTTGGGGTTGATGACCCATCATAGTAGCCATGGCTGGCTTCAGGACAACGAGATGAGCCTCCGGACTGGACGCTTAGATGGAGCCGAGGGAGACCCCTAAGGCTAGAATGCCAGGGTGTATAAGAGGCTCTGGAGAGACAATAAGTGAGATTGGGGCGCCACCAGGCTTCTCGTAGGTCGAATCTCAAGTGATAATAACCAGGGATCTGAGTGTAATTTACAGACAACAGCGGGGCCTTGTCTGGGTCCAGATTTGGGTAAAGTAAAGCACAGATCGTACTGTAGAGGTGATGGAATTGATGAAAACGGTACAATCAAAATAGCTAAATAGCAATGGTGGATTGGCAGATGAGAAATGTTGGTGATGGTGAGGAGAGAAAGAAGATGGTTGCATATAGAGTGATGTCAATAAAAACAACAACAATGCGAACCACGGCAACCGCGAAGTTGCATATTACCACCTTCCCTCTTCCCAACCCATACCTTCTGTTTCTTTTTAGCAAATCATGAAATTGTTCGATCTCTCCTTCTTTCAATCAGACTCGCAACTGCGCAAATTAGTACCTGTACTGAAGTTCCATTAATAAATCTACTATAGGTACCTTGCTGGCAGCTTACTGAGGCATGACTGGTACCTATTTTAAAGTCTCTAGATGTAAGTACTAGGTACTACCTACTTAGCTTAGATGCTGTGAAGTCAATTGTTGTGTCTCATTGGATTACTAAGGTATACTATACTCCATAGCGGGAGTCCCACTTCTATATGCAGAAGCATAATGACATGCCTGCATGCGCAAACAAGGTCCACATAAATTGTGTGAATGCTTCGTTGATATAGCAGCCCGACTGCCACTGCAAGGCGCGACAAAGACTACCTAATAGGTACTTTGAGACTGACTTGGTGCATGAACCAATACATGGTGGATTCCTGTCATGGTCTGACAACTTCATACAACTCAGGTAATGTGGACTGAGACCGGGTAGACTAGATTTATATAATCCTTCACTTACAAGCAATAGTATCAAAAGTTGACGACCAGAGCATAGGTAGTCAATGGAAATTTAGGCACTAATATCTCTGCAGATAAGGTTCATAGCCATCATGTCTAAGCATTAGTAGTTTCATGAATCGTACAGGTACTCGATGTCAGCAGAATTGTTCCATATTCTTGTCGTTAATCACTTGTCTCTGATATCTATCGAAAGACCTGAATAAAGCTTGCTTAACTTGGATCAGATTCTATAAGCTACTGTCTCAGCCCCAGAACGGTAATCTCTTATTGAGGGCAGCAACAAAGTAACTTGAGTGGACTGTTGCCCACCAGAAAGACGAGTGTAGTTATCAGCCAAATCAAGCAGCTAGCGGATACTTTTCAAGCCCTCCGATAAATGGCCGCTACTCTTGTTAAGGTCTCGACTCAAAATCCTCCCTGAAAATTTCCACACGTGCCGGACGCCGTTGTGGTTCCACTTCGATATGCCCACTCTCTCATGCGTAGCTTCTTCCAGAGAAGACCCAAGTCTGCCACCAAGTCACGCCAAGCTGCATAATCGCCGCTTGACCGAAGGAGCCCTGAGGGGATAACGAGCTGGTGGTGATCTAACACTGCGACTCGAGCTATTTTTTCATAAGCGAATCTGATTCAGATACCAGCAACCACTCTGGCCGAAGTGCTTTCCTTGGTAAGGCATCTGTAGGCCGAAACAGCAAGCCTCAATGAGGAGCATCTATGCCTCGCAAAGCATCAGGTGATGTGAACCTGGTATCACAAAAAGTTGGTGTTTGTCTCGATTGTTTCTGTCCGGACAGCCTCTGTATTTCATGACTGCTCTTCTTCAGCAGCAGCTTCTGCGGCATCTGCCTGGGCCTGTAACGCCGGCGCATGCTCTGTTGGAATTCGGACCAAAGTCTGGGGAAGTGGTCCTGCCGATTCTTCAGGTGTTTGTGTGGGGTCTGCTGCCGTCTTTGCGAGTTTGGCTGTGAAATTGTTAGTCTAGCATTTGCATCTGTAGGGCCCAGGACATACAAGAAGCCATGTTGATGGCACGTAACACATTATGCCAGTTGCCAACGACCGCCGCAATTGCTATATGGGGTCAGACCAAGCACTCAAGAATCGTTCAAGCCTCCTTTACCTTCTGTTCCATCTGATAATGTTGAAAGCCTCTGTTCCAAAGCCTCCATTTGTGTTGCAACCGCAGCACTGAGTTCTCGAAGCTCTTTAAGGTTTTCGAGTTCGGCCTTCTTTTCTTCTATGCGTGCTATTAGTGCTGGCGACTGCCCGCTTGACGATGCCGAGGCGCTCGGGGCGCGCATGTGAGAGGATATCGGTCGCGACGGGTAGGACATGATGATTGACAGTGTTGCAATAAGCCTCCAAAGTGATTAACAACGTCTTTAGTTAGTAGTTAAACTGCCACCGCGTTTCCGTTCAGCGACAGCGATGGTGGGGTTCCAACGTGGGGTTTCCGCAGAAGCCGTATCCGAGGCAACCGGTACACCACGCTATGACAAAAACAGTCATAGTAAATAGATACAATCAAAAATTCCCTTTTCCAGGTTGACACTCAACAACAGTCTGCGACTCGAACAAAAGCACACCTCATCGCTCGACTAACTCCAGGAAACCTCGTATCGATTATCATAAAGCCACCCCATTATGAACTATGGCTAGACTGAACGAACCCCCTGTGTCCACGGACAGTCTTGAAACGCGTGAGTCCCAGCTCGATTCATTGAGCTACAACTACTATCCTATATTCAAGCTGACTGACTATGTCTTGTGATTCCCAGTTCGAAAGAAGCTTCTACGCCAGAACCGCGATCTCGCCAAATCAAACAACATCCGCGCGCTTCGTATCCGAGAACTTGAGAATGACTGCGCTTGCATGCTGTCCGAGAACCTCGAGCTTCGGGGCCGCATCCTAGAGCTAGAAAAGGAGCTTGAGGACAACGACTCTCGAAGGATTGCCGACCACGCACTTGCAATCAAGGCCAAGTTGGAATCCCAGCTTACCGAGTGGGGAACTCTTCTCGCTGGTCTTGGTCTTGAGCCGCCTATGAAGCGACACTCTCCACGCCCAAGGAAGTCATCAACAAAGCCAAGATTGAGCTTCAGCTCTGCCCGACCTAGCCCTTCGCAGCGACGGTTGCGGGACATTGCCCGCGAGATTGAGGAGCTGGGACACATTTCAGAGACCAAGTCCTATCCAAGACAGTCTATGAAGTAAGTCAACTCACCAGCTTAAACAGAAACCTTCTAACAAGATGCAGTCCTGAGCAAATCCTGGCACTTCGGTCAGAAGCTGATGCTGATAACATGGCCGATACCTCTCAATCACCTGAACTTGGACCCCCTCCCGTATCGCAGTTTATTGAAGAAGAAGAAGACCAAGAACCAGTCAAGGTCGACTCACCTTCCCCTTCACGGTCAGCCCCTTCACCTACACCCGTGCAAGAAAGCCCCAAAACGAAGCTCGCGCCACCCGAAACTTTCACATCACCACAAACTACCAAGATGTTACCCAGAGCAACTTCGCCTGAAAAGAAGCGAACAGACGAAATTGTCAAGACCGAACAAGCGAAATTAATAACCACAAACCCCCTTGCTACCAAGAGCATCCAAGTTAAGACTGAGGACCCAGCTACGGAAACTTTTACACACCAGCCGCAGCAAATTAAGATAGGATCAAAGAGGAAGCTTGCCGTTAGAGACGACATGGTTACCAGTAGATCACAGAGGAACAACGATGAAAACGAAAACCCCCGGATTGCCGTCGAGAACCCATCGATTCGCGAGAAAGCAGGAGGTCGAACATTGAAGGAGCTTTCCGGTATCAAGAAGGAATCGCGTGAGAAGGCGAATGCCACGGGTACAAGGAAACCTCTGTCGGCAAAGAGCACGAACGACGATATGACATCACCAAAGAAGATTTCTAAGCCAGTCAGCACCGACGAAATCGCTGCGGCCAAAGCTGATCTTTTGAGATCCAAGACTTCCCAGGATCGACCCAAATCTAGGGCCAAATCGTTGGCTCCTATTACCATCGAGTCCGTGCAGAACCCTGAGCCTACGCCCCCTGAGGTTGTAGACGTGCAGTGTGGGCTTGCAACACCGTATACAGATCCTTCGCTCCTCTCCCTGCACTCACCAGACACCGCCGCTTCAAAAGATACAGGACGAGGAGGAACCCCACCGCCCGGCGATGTTAACGCAAGCCGAGAACCCCCAAGACCCAGCCGACGAAATAGGACTGCAGTCAGCTATGCCGAGCCCAACCTCAGAGACAAGATGCGAAGACCGACAAAGGAGATGCTTGATGCCGTGGCCGGAGAGGGCAGGTATGCCCGACGTTCTAGTGTAGCTGAGCAGGCCCCAGACACCGTCAAGGCGAAGCGTGAGAGTGGTTCCGAAGACTCGTGGAAGCAATTGCCCAGTGCCAGTACGGCGAGCATAGAGAACGAGCCTGGCAGTATTCCTGCTAGTCCTCTGGCCGGAAAGGGCTCAAGTCCCGAGGTCTGCAAGAACATGGCTATCCGAAGCGGCAGACGCACCTCTATCATGATACATGACTTAGTTGCGGGCAGCGAAACCTCGCATGAAGATGGCAAGGATGAATCAGCGTCCGACACAACCGGAATGAGTGAAGTTGACGTGTACGAGTTCACGCCTTCATCACCACAGCCTGAGGAAGAGGCTCCTGCCAGGACTAAGAAGAAGCCCACTAGCCGACAGTCTTCACGGCGCGTCTCAGCTGCTGTTCATGCCGAAGAGGGTCTTGGATCCAGGGAACGTGCCTCTTCAAGACGACGGAGTATGATGTTGTAATGACTGCATATTGCGAGCGGGAGTTCGGCGGAGCATTTGGGGGCGTTTTTGTCTTTTCCTGTTTCTTCAAAAGGAGTCTGTTGCTTGTCAGCGCTGATACTGCTTTGACGGGAACCATTCAGACTGGTTACATGATCAAGATACCTCTACAAAGCGATGGATAATTGTTTGTATTTTTCAATATTTGTATTTACAGTTGTAATGTTCCTTGTTGGACACACAAGCACCCAATCGATGCACGTATTGGCAGTGCGCCTTACCAATTGATGCTTTGTTGAATATAGGATGAGAGTCTCTTTCTCTTAATAAGGGCCCTCCGCGCGTTTGTTCAATGTTTGACTGGGTATAGATTCTGCTGCTGGTCTTGAATACGTTGCTGAAGACTCCCCTTATCTAAATGAAAATCATGATGGTGCTCCTCCTGAAGGCTCGACTGGTTTTGTGTATGTCACCTTCTCAACTGCCACATTCTCGTTGCCTTTGTCGTCCTTTCGTAATTGGTAGACGTATAGGGTGAGCGAGATGCCTTGAACCTAGGGTAGGATCAGTAAATCACATTGACAACGATAGATAGCAAAGAACATACGTCCATAAGACAGAAGCTTGGTGTAGGGTCTTCAGCCTCTTGGCTAAAACCCTCCATGAAGGCACCAGTCGCACTGCCAGGGTTCACAAAGAACTTGTCCATATACTCGAAGGCATCAAAGCGGTGAGTACCACCCCAGCACAAAACATCCACATCCAGTTTGTTCGCCTCGGCCAAAAGAAGGTCGGGTTCATTAGAGACGAGTGTGAATCCCTCTAGAAAACCAATGCGAAGGCTTCCGTGGGTGACGACCTGGGTCAATGGAAGCGAAGTGGCCTCGACGTCATAGCGGCCTTTGACAATCTTGAGATCGGGGGAGACGGATCGCAAGTACTCGTACGTGTGCTTATCGGTCAAGTTTCCAAGGCAAAGCGTCTGGCTGATCTTTCCGGGGGAGAGGAGCTTCTTGAACTACAAAGGCAGAGTGGTGTTAGCGATGCGCGCGACCTGGAAAGCACCGCGCGCTGGATCGTACCTTGGCGGGGATGTCAAGCGCCCGATCCGGGATGTGGAGGTCCCCTATAACGAGAATGAGGAAGGCCATCTTGTCTCTCTAGAGTTGGAAGAGAAACGAGGCTGTAGGTTTATTTGCGATTGAGTAACAAGAGGCGCGAGCTGCCAGCACCTTAACCTAGGTCAGCTCCGAGGGGCACAGCTACAGTACGGCCCATAACGTACGTACGTAGGGTACTCGGATACAGCGGTAAATCTGGCGCCGCATCTTGATAACGGGGGTGGTTGGCAGATGTGGCTTAGTCTGCACTAGCCACCCCACATCCTTATCGATTCAGTGGGGTGCGATAAGGATGTAAAAATTTGGGAATTTTTGGCTGGGGTCTTGACTTTTACTGAACAGAACAATCCAGTTCAGTTGGTGGTTGCGGATTTGAATTGCTCAAAATCAACATGGCGACCCCTTCTCTGGCTGAAAAGCTGGATAAGATCAAGTCTCCTGGACTCCAAAGTCAAAAGAGGGTATGTTTTATTTCTGCGCTATTGTCTCATGCGCCGACAATTCGAGTCGCACACTGACATCTTTTTCTTGTAGACTGTCGTTGTTCTTCAGGCTGTCGAGTCGACTCTCAAGGAGCAAAACACAGCTGCCACGCCCACAGGATATTTTGCGGCCCTTCTCGCCCTTCTTCAGCAGGCAAACAGTAATGACACCGTGAACCCAGAATTGGCGACTCCCGTCGTCTACCTTCTTGACGTCGTTACACCTTATGCCCCGCAGCCTCTTCTTCGATCAAAGTTCACACAAATTCTTACTCTTCTCGCCCCCGTACTTTTGCTACAGGATGCTGAGGCTATGCTGTTGCGGTCGTCCATAGGATGTCTCGAGTCGCTTCTTCTGGCGCAGGATGCCGCATCCTGGGAGCTTTCCGTCTCTCAGATTGGCCCTCGACGAGCTGTCGCGGGACTCTTGAACATGTCCCTCGACCCCCGACCGAAGGTGCGAAAGAGGTCGCAAGACGCTCTGAAGAAGGTCCTACGAAACCCGCCCCCGAGCCCTTCGCTGGATCACCCTGCCGCCGACATGTGTGCCCAGACTGCCACAAAGAACCTGGAGGATCTAGCCGGCCAGATTGCGCAGGCGCGCAAGGGAAAGAAGGCGGATGCCACTCACGACCCTGCTATGATCCATGCCCTTCAGTTGGTCAAGACTGTTGCGGCCGCGAGCGGTGGCTGGCCTAGCAAGAAGATCGAGTCGTTGTGCGAGTTGCTGCTGGGTATTGCCAAGAGCGGAAACGAGTATATGACCATGGCGGCTTTTGAGATTTTCGAGATGATCTTCGAGGGCATGACTGATGAAGTTTCCTCAGCTAAGCTCCCACGACTTATGGAGATCATCTCGGAATTGCGACCTGCTGCCAACGACACCCAGCTTGTTCCCCCGTGGCTCGCCATTCTGTCCCGAGGATACGATGTTTCATCGCAAGTCGAGCCTGACGAGACCTTCCAAAACCTTCCCCAACTATTCGATATGGTGGCCCAATTTCTCGAGGCTCCCTCCGAGAACATTCGAATTTCTGCTTCCGAATGCTTGGTATCCTTCATGGCCAACTGCATTCCCCGACAAGTCATCCTCGAGCCCTCAATTTACGACGAGAAGATCCTCGAGAAAATTGCCAAGTCAGCAGAGTCTCTCTTGACCGTTCAGTTCCAGGCCGCTTGGCTACAGACTTTCAACGTCCTCGGCGCTATCTTCGATACATTGAGATGGAGGTCTTCTCCCATTATGATGAATGTTACCAAGACGATTGGCGAGATTCGAGAGAACGGATCCTTTCGCAACAAGAAGGATGCCGATGAAGTGATTGGAAAGGCCATTCGAGCCATGGGCCCCGAGGCTGTCCTCTCAATTCTTCCTCTGAACCTTGCCAAACCCGTAAAGGGCCAGCCAGGTCGTGCTTGGATGTTCCCTATTCTCCGAGATTACACAAGCAACACAAATATGGCTCACTTCAAGAGCGAGATGGTACCTCTTAGTGAAGTCATGTTCCAACGGGTTCTCGACCATGGACAGGCCGAGAAGACAATGGAGATCAAGATTTACGAGACAGTCGTTCAGCAGATCTGGTCCACTCTTCCCGGCTACTGTGATCTTCCTCTAGATCTCGTCGAGGCTTTTGACCAGGGCTTTGCAGAGATCCTGGCCAACCTTCTGTACAAGCAGGTTGAGCTGCGACTGGACGTCTGCAGGGCTCTCAAGACACTTATCGAGTCTAACCAGGCTATTGCTGATATGGAGGAACAGGAGGAGGACCTTGTTCTTCAGAGCAGAGTTAGCCGGGCTGACGCTAAGAAGAACCTCGAATATCTTTCCCAATTTGCAGGCAACATGCTCGCAGTCTTGTTCAACGTGTACACACAGACCCTTCCTCAAAGCCGCGGTCCTATTCTACAGACCATCAACACCTTCCTCAGCATCACACCCAACGCTGAGCTCATGGAGACTTTTGACCGTGTAAGCAAAATGCTTGCTGCTGAACTGCAACAGGAGAAGCCAGCGGATAAGAAGAAGGAGAACCAGCAAAAGTCCAAGGACCACATGCCTTCGACAGCTCAGACCTTGATGGATCTTGTTATCACAATGTCTGTCTACCTTCCACGAGAAAGCTTCGCCGCCCTTTTCGAGATCGCCGCTGTCATTATCAACAAGGAGGAAGAGCCTCAACTTCAGAAGAAGGCTTATAAGCTCATCCCCCGTCT
Organism: Fusarium aywerte; assembly: GCA_013186375.1. Taxonomy (NCBI): domain Eukaryota; kingdom Fungi; phylum Ascomycota; class Sordariomycetes; order Hypocreales; family Nectriaceae; genus Fusarium; species Fusarium aywerte. Next base: position 45,827 of record JABCQV010000238.1, read on the forward strand.
GGCGGATTCCGAAATTGGCAAGGCCGCCCTTCAGGAGCGAACTGCTGAGCTTCAAAACTTGATCTTCTCTAGCACTGAGAAGGTCTCAGCCCCTGCTCGACGAGAGCGCCTGGCCGCAATTATCGCCCTCCTCCCCTATATTCCCGACACCTCTCTTCACTTCATCCCTGCTGTCCTCAGTGAAGTTGTTATCTCATGCAAGGAGAATAATGAACGTGCGCGTGAAACAGCATATGAGCTTCTCGTCCGCATGGGACACCGTATGGTCGAGGCTAACGGCACAACTATCGACAACAGCAAGGTTCCTCACATGCCCGATGATGCCCCAGCTGGAACCGCCAACATCGAGGAGTTCTTCACCATGGTCAGCGCTGGTTTGGCTGGTAGCACACCTCACATGATCTCTGCTTCTATCACCGCTATTAGCCGACTTCTATATGAGTTCCGAAGCGATTTGAGCGACGCTACCCTCTCTGACTTGGTTCAAACTATGGATCTCTTCCTTACATCCAATAACCGAGAGATCGTCAAGAGCTGCTTAGGCTTTGTCAAGGTCTGCGTTATCGGTCTCCCTGTCGAGCTTATGCTTCCTCGCCTTTCTACCCTTGTTCCTAACCTCATTGTCTGGAGCCACGAGCACAAGGGTCACTTCAAAGCCAAGGTCAAGCACATTCTTGAGCGCATGGTTCGCCGCTTTGGCTACGACAACATCCACAAGAACTGCCCCGATGACGATAAGAAGCTGATCGTCAACATCCGAAAGACCAAGGAGCGTTCAAAGAAGAAGAAGGATGCTGCCAAGGGTGAGAACGATGGCGAGGAGAGTGACGACGACGAGGAGGGTCAGCCCAAGCGCCAGTTTGAGAACGAATACGATCAAGCCCTTTACAGCAGCGACTCCGAGGATGGAGACGATTCAGATGATGAGGCCAGACCGAAGAAGAAGGCCCAGAAAGGCGGCAAGACATACATTGTCGAAGACGATGACGAACCCCTCGACCTTCTCGATAAAAAGGCCCTGGCCAACATCTCTTCTACTAAGCCCGTCAAGATGCGCAAGCCTACACGTACCAAGGCCAAGGTTGATCTCGACGGCAAGCTTATCCTCGGCAAGGACAGTGACGACGAGATGGAAGTGGATGAACCCAACCCCGAAGCCTCAGGCGTGGGCGCCTACGTTGCTGCTCTCAAGGGCAAGGATGTGGCTAAGCGTGGCCGCGGAGGCAAGCTCAAGTTCTCTAACCGACGCACAAAGGACGACGACGAGGAGGATTTTGAGATGGACGATAATGATGTGGCCGCAGTCAAGAGCAGGATCAGCCCGGGACGGGATCGGGGTAGCCGTGGAAACTTCCGCGGTAGAGGAGGTCGTGGTGGAAAAAGTGGAAGGGGAGGCATCGCTGCGGGACGAAAGGGATTGGGCGTTGAGAAGAGACATGGAACGTCTGGCGTGGGAAAGCCTAGGAGAGGACGCAACTAGATGCCGTAGTTATACCCATTCGATGCGTCATGTCTGGTTCGAGCATTCATTTCATTTTACGAGTTCGTTATATAGATCGTGGGTTATTTCAGGGTAAATAAAAGTCAAGCAAATTGAAATGTCAAAGCAATTACTTTATCATGTTCAGCATTATTCAGTATATGATGACTTCGAGGTCTACATTTATGCAGTGTGGTTCCTATACCAAACCTAAGCCTCCGATTGGGTATCATCCGGTATCGCCATCTTCCATAATCCATTCCATCAGTGTCCCTTGCGTGGATTTGCAACTCCCACTGAAATTCTCAAAGCCTGTTCAATGCGCATGGCACCTTCACGTACAGGCCGACAAGAGCAAAACAAAAACTGCGCTCATACTTCATGCGGTCATCCAACTATCATCACTCAAGCACAATAACATCCTCCGGTCGACGTGGTTGTAAGGGCGGAGGCCGCCGGCGGTCTTCTGTAATATGAGGCCCATCCCGATAGTATCTGTGTACTGGCTCCCGATGCTGAAATGTCTCGGGTACGCGTTCTTCGTGACGGCTAGACTTTGTGAGTGCGAGTTCAATATTGGTTTCACACTATCCTACTTACATATCGCGTAGTGTTTCGTACCGTGGTGCCATAGGGTCGCGTATGACTGTACGAGGCTCTGGTCCAGGTGGGTTGTAGCGGACGAGACGCGGTTCAGGCTCAAGGTACGATCTTATATCACTTTGGGCTCTTGGTGCAGATACGGGGTAAGGTACAGCCCGAGTTTCTGTCAGGATAGGGCGTTGTTGGTTTTCCAGGGGCGTGTGGCCCATTGGAATCATATCAACATCTGCGTTGCCTCGGCTAGCCCGCGATATTCGGGGTTCTTCTTGCCAGATAGCCCGACGATCGCCGGGCACCCTGGGGATTTCTGGAATATCCCTCCTATAGTCTGGAACTCTTTCATCACGGGTGGACATTGCAATGTCTCCTGTAGAACGTACTGGAACTCGCTCATAGAACCCACCACGGTCTTCCATTACGATGGGGGTATCACGGTCTCCGAGTCTTTGCACCTCATCGTATGGGCGACGACTTACTAGAATCCTTGCAGGATTCTGCGCGTCATGAGACCTTGTATCGTAACGATGCAAGGGCGCACTGGGAATAATGCCTCCCGGCCGAGGAGAAGGGGCTCGTATAGAAAATTCATAGGACCTTTCTCCGTAGGCCAAGCGTTCGCTTGGTATAGGCCGTGAGACTTGCATAGGCTCGTCTCTCATATCCATATGCCGCAATGGAGATGTTATGATGGCCGGACGCTGCATACTGGAACTCTGAGGTGGCTCGTTCCTGAAACCTTGTCCCCGAGGCGGTACTGCACGCACAAAAGATGGTTTCATAGTGTCAGGAGACGCCGGTTCAATGGATTGCACCAGCATATCTTGCAACCGGTCTGCCACTATGGACACAGGTGGGCGTGTGGTAGGTGGAGGCTCATAGAATGGAGACTTTACCTTGCGGGCAACCTGTGGCCCAGAGCTTATAAAATGGCCATTTGCAGGAAACTGAGGCTTCCCAACATAGCCGTTCTCATATGGAGCGGGTCCTGCACCCCCTGAAACAAGCCTTAGCTGGGAAGCAGCTGGCAAGGTATCACCCATAGAAACCAAAGCAGCAGGTGGTGGGCCATGTGTGTACTGGGAGACAGGCCCCTGAGGTGATTCTGGAGCAGAATCTTGGACATTGCGGTTTCGATCAAGGGCATCTTGCCACGCTTGATATCTCTTGAAACCACGTTGACCTTTCTTTTCGGCCGAAGTCTTACGCTTAGCCTTCTTCACTTTTCCTTTCGGCTTAGGAGTAACGGGTGCTTTTGCGCCGAGACCAAGCCTAGGAGATTGGCGATGACCAGGACCAGCTTGGCCAGAAATGTGCTGTACGGGTCTGCTAGGAACGGGGTTTGTAGATTGGTAAACAACCTCTTCAATGGATGAGTCAGACTCGTTGTCAGAGTCATCGCCCTCGGAGTCAGATATCACGACGACTTCCCGCAAGATCTCGTCCAGCTGATCCCGACCACTCTCCTCATCTCCTCGCCACTTGACGAGTGTGTCCAAGCACAAGTTCTCGACGACTTTGCGAGCATTCTGCCAGGTAGTCTCTCTTAATAGGGTATCATACCTCGTGTGTGTATGACGAATGTGAGCAAGCACTGCCAGTTGAACTCGCCGAGCTAGAGTGATATCTTCCGAAAAGCCTACTTTCTCCTTCTCGTTTTTGTTCATGGGATCCTATGATTATAAATATCCATCACCTGTGACAAGACGTTAGGGGAAGGGATGACAAACCCGTCTAAAAGCATGTTCGATGATCATTTGGCGGTCGGTGTTCGGGATTCTTGGAAACAAGTCGCGTAGGGCAGCGTCAACCTGCGCATCGTATTCCTCCTGGGACTCGGGAATAGGCTCAGGAGCACCGCCAGTGACCGGCAGCATATGTTCTATGGACTGTCCCAAGCTAGCACGTGCATCTTCGGCAATTGTTTCTCGGACATGGTGTCCAATGCGGTGAACTTGGTGGGACAGAATGTTCGAGGTAGAAGTATCCTTTGCGTTCTTCAACTCAGTCGAGTCAGCGAGACAGAGCGAGCTAGTTTGTCGTGTTGATGTATGGCATACCGAAACTATAAAGATCATAGCATCTTTCTCTCGAGATAGTTCTTTGCATGCTGTCGTTAGTTCAGGATTGCCGGCAGGAACAAACTCAAAACCAGGAGGGGGTGTTTTCTTTGTGGTAATCTATATGTGGTGGTGAGTGCTATGATAACCTCGGCGCGCAACAGTCGCATTATACCTGAAATTCAAGCTTCTTCTTCTTGTCCTTATTTTCAACAAACTCGAAATATGAGTGGTGTTTGGTTGTTTTTGGTAGAGCCGGCTTGGCAACAAAGCCTGGGGGCACAGGCGCTGTATGATCAAACTGAGATCTCTGGGCTCGTCTATGCCTCTCTTTTGGGCCACCTGCCACAGCCGCGGGCAGGTTTCGTTTTTCTCTCCCCATTTATGTTTGGACGGCTGTGGTCAGCTTACCATAGTGGCCAGTACAATAAACTCAATTCAGTTGGCACGGAGTGGCCTCAATAGCAAGTCAGAAGGGATCTTCTGATGCCGAGCAGTAACGCAAAGTGCTTGTTGAGCACGATCCTCTCTGAAGTCTCTGTGTGCAGTGCAGTGCAAGGGTGGTATCCTCGGAGCTGGCTGGAGAATCGAGATATAGTATAGATAATCGCGAAATGATGCAAACAACTATACGGAACGAGGCGAAACGGCTGACGCTGTATCAAATCTTCACGAGTCGCATCAAGGCACAAACACGGTATATACAAACCGACAACGCGTCCCTGGCGACACTATGACCGGGCGAGGAAATAGTATGTCAGATAATTCAGGCGCGAGTGCAGTGACAGTTGGGCGCGCACGGCTGTAAGGCGTAAGGCTCCGACGAGTTTCTGCAGGTGCAGGTGCAGATGCAGACGCAGGCAAATGGAGCCGTTGATGGATGGCCTCAGGAAGGCTGAAACCCACGATCAGGCTGTGGGGAGATGACATCACGTGAATCAGAGCACGTGAGAAGCCATGTGACTCTCTGACCTCTATAAGATTTCAAAGGGCATCAGGCACAGTCAACAATTGTCTGAAGCTATTTTCAGTATTGTCAGGCTGACTCTTCCACTTTGCCTCTGCTTGGCAGGGCTGTAGCATTAAGCAGCGGTGGCTATGCAGTTATAGTTATGTGCCGTTGAGTGTGCTCAGAAGTAAGGTTCAGGTGTTCAGGGAATGTTAAATAGTTTATTATGCGATGGACACGCTAGTCTAGTGATGTGCTTAATTTACATGGGCTATGCTGTCTCTTGTACCATGCAAAGTTACCCAAGTTAATGTAATGTGGCTCAATTAGGATGTTAGAATGAATTTCTATGTCGGCAGTTGTGTTTGAAGTTGATGGCATTGATGGCAAGGTCTTGGCGACGTTGATTCGATGGCTACTTCAATCCAGAACTTCCAAAAAAGGCAGTTTGGGGACAAGCCAGAAGGGATAATTTCTTCCGTATTTCAAGAATTACATGTTTCACTTTTGGTCCAATAGCCAGTCAATTGACTAAAAATTGAGACTCCCACGTCGGCACGAGATCTTAGCCAAAGCTTGTTCAGAAACCTCCGTTTCGGCATGTGGGAAGGAAAACATACTGTAATTACTGTAACTACCAAACGGGTCCCAGGAGGGGCCGGTCATTCCTCCCTAATCTTTGCTACTGTCATTTTGTGAAACAGGTCTGGGTCGATGCATGACAGAGCGTTTTGTATGGGACTGACGATCGCGGCATTTGCCGTACCGTCAGAACCGTCTTGTGTCATTGTCTATCATCATCGTCAGGGGCAGTGGAGAAGATAATCAGGGCAGCAGTTGAATCGCAGTCAAGCAAGTCAAGTTCTATTTTTGTCGACAATGCCGATCGCGGAATATTGTACCAGCCGCTAGCACAAGGAACGTTGGTTGCGAGTGGCAAAAAAAAAAAAAACAGCCAACATTCGAGGCTTGGATGCTAGGTCAAATGCATTGATACAGACACTACACAGAGGCGCTAGAGGCTCCAAAACATGACAGTAATCGGCGTTTTGGATGAGCTGGGACCCGACAACGGGCCTGACGGTGTTTCATTAATGCCGATGCGATTCTTCCGTGGTACATGTGCAAGCGAGTGCAAGATGGACGATCATTGAGCTTACTTGCGAGCCAAGACTTCAACCTTGAATGCACAGCCTCATGGATGTTCGCTGTTGTTACTGTTTGCCGTCAATCCAGCGTGGCACAGTAGGTTATAATATGGAATCAGCAAAAAGCAACCGAACCGCGCGAAAAGATTGAGAAAGCGGTGGGTATAACTGCACTGAGCTGGACCATGATGACGGACTGTGCTCGACGGTAGGATATGAAGGCGGTGGCAGTGCAATCGATAGAGTGTGTTGATGGTGATAGTCTCCCCGCAATGCCTTTACGGTAAGGCATGACCTTGTTTGTTCATTCCTTCAAAAGTGAGATTAGCAAGTCTGAGGGAAATGAACCAAGCCCACCCTCAACAGACGAGATGAATTAATTGCCATATTCTTTGAAACCCTGAATCTGAGCGATCCAATTTTGCCTAAGAGTAGGTATTCCAAGCTTTGGGAAATACATTCCCAATAACAACCAGTGTAAAGGCTACAATTCTGTTGTTGTACAGCCACGCTCGGGACAGACGGATGTCAAGTTTCACTACCCGCCATTGCTGATCAGTTAATTCGCTAGCATTATTTGCTTCAGAGCCGAGTTGGCGAATCGCTGTGCACAATTCTCTTACAAGTGCGTTTTGGACGCTGATGGTTTTGGGGCATTCCAGCCATAATAAACATTGGTCTGCCGCTTTGCCGTGAGGCAGCCAACCGCCCGGCGCAGAAGGATAATGATGCCGTTTCTCTATCGCACCGAATCTTGTGTAGACGATTGGACGGAGGAATTATCTGGCCGTGATTTATCTGTATCATGTCCCAAACAAGAATGATGGTGCTATTGCGACACGCTTCAAAAAGTCCCCAATGCGCAGGCAACAGAATAATCAACCTGAGGCTTGACCAGATTGAGCCCAGGCCACGAAGCCTCAATGAAGAGAGACGTAAGCTCGTACTGTAGCTGCAGCTGCAGGTGAAGTCGACGATGATAGCTGGCAGCGTTTAACGTAGCAAAAAGTGCAGCGTATCGAGGCATGGGACTGTGAAATCTGGTACTATACCTCCATCACTGCCCGTTGGCGCCAAGTCTGGCTCAAAAGGGCAGTTATGCGTCGTCATCCTCAGACCGCAGACGTCTCTGCTCGTTCGTTTCGCTTTCTCTCTTCCTTCCTGGGAGCTAACTCGGATAGCGAAGCAGGGATAGACTCAAGGTGGGGCACTTTGTACTGTTTCTGAGAGGCTTGGTCGTCAAGTTCAGCTTTTGATTCGTCCGATGCGTCACGGCGCTGCCTCAATGAGTTATCCACATCCTTGGCCTTTGGCTTCGACTCCTTGGCTTGCACCACCCAAGAAAAGAGCTGACGCGTCCTCTCTCCTCACTAGTCGGCTCCCCGGCCGCCAAACCTGGTAAGCCCTGACAACGGGCGGCATTACTTGACAGCCAGTCTCCAGACTCCAGACAGCCCTAGTTCAGCGACTCACAGCGCTCAACCATGTTCTTTCAGGGGCCTGGAACCTGGACTTAGGGGACTTTGAGCATTTGTAGTTGATTCTCCATGTGGATTCCAGTGGCTCCCAGCGGTGCCCTCGTCCCTGACATGTCGGGGATCTTATTGTCAGACCCGGTTGGTACGTACTGCCTGCAGACCAAGGCATCCACCCCATTCATAGAACACGGTCCCCCCAGTTCCCGGTTTTCTGCCTGGTTCCATCTTTCCCTTTCTCAACTTCCAAACATTCGCTTCCGTTACAGAACTTCCATCCAACACAATTAACAACAACAACTTACTTTCATCGATTATCTTTTCAATTAAACATATAGCACAGACTTTGACATCACAACGCCGGGCTACCAATCCCTGATCTGTTCAACTACAAAATTTACTCGATTCGATTTCCCGGTATCGCCGATAACGATACCTTTCATACAACACCATGTCGGCTCCAGGCCAGAATAATGTCGATTTCGACGCTCTCCTCGACCTCACCGAGTACGATGGCTTCCAGTCTCCTGCTTCACTTTCACCAGCAGGCACAACGAAGCCTACCTTCACAAGCCCTGTCACCGCTGCCGTCGCTGCTCCTGCCACCACAACTGCCCAGAGCTTGAGCGGTCCCAGCCACAACTATGACATGTACCGACAACAAACAGGCTTCGTGCCTGGAGCTATCGCCAGCACTATGGCAGTAAACCAGACCAACAACACTGGCTACCAAGACTTCCGTAGCATCGATTACGTCTCTACATTCAGCCCCGAGGCCGATCTCTTTGACTTCAACACCTCTCCTTCGCAAGCTACTCTGGGTGCTTCGGATATGGACATGGACTTCGAGTCACAGACTGAACCTCAACAGTTCTTCACTGTTGATCCCAGCAGCATCGAGCAGGAGATGGATGGCCTTCCATCGCCGCCAGTTTTGCCTACTCAGACAAACAACGTCGGTAGACTCTGGCCCGGTGCCCATTCCCAGGCCGCCCTCGCCAAGGCTCAGGCTCAGCAGCGACAGCAGCAGCAGATCATCCAGCAGCAACAACAGGCTCAACGTCAAGGATCTCAGCCCAAGTCTCGAGGCAAGGCTCCTCCTCCTGCCGATCCCCTTGTCGAGCAGAAGATCACCCAGCTTCTAAACTCGATGCGAGCCAAGCCCTCAATGCCCGAGAGCCAGGCCACAAGCCCCATGACCAACCTTCCTCGATCCAAGAAGGATGAAGAGGAGATGGATGAGGACGAGCGACTACTCGCCAGTGAAGAAGGCAAGAAGCTCAGCAGCAAGGAGCGACGACAGCTCCGAAACAAGGTCTCCGCCCGTGCTTTCCGTTCCCGCAGAAAGGGTAAGAATATTTCAATCCTCCAATCAATTTGTACGTTATGCTAACTCGGAACTAGAATACATCACTCAGCTTGAGACTGAGATTGCCAACAAGGTCAGCGAGAACGGTGATCTCCGAACTCAGAACCGAGCCCTTATGGACGAGAACAAGCGCCTGACAGACCTCACCCGCATGCTTCTGTCTTCGCCTTCATTCTCCAACTTCTTGGACAACCTCAGCAGCAACCCCGCCGCTGCTCAGCAGACTCCACAGCTCAAGGTCGAGCCCCAGCCCGAGCAGCGACAGGTTCCCAAGGACATCAACCCCTACAACGCTCAGCAGTCTTCTCAGCAACAGATTGGTATGGCTATGATCCCTGAGCAGAACATGGACTTCTCCATGCTCACTCTTGATGGTTCTTTCAACTTCCAACCCCAGGTCTTTGTTGTCGACACTCCTGAGGTTCCTGAAGTCATCGATGTTGCTGTGCTTTCTGGCAAGTCATCCAACTTTATCGAGCCTATCTTTGACTCTGAGGAGGACAAGCTTGAGGTGCCCGCTATCGAGCGCCCTGTTGAGAAGCCCGAGGTTTCTGAGCCCACTGATGCCGCCCCTATCGACCTTGAGTTTGAGTCTGACCCTGAATTCGCCCTGTTCCACACTGAAGCCGCTGCCACCACTACTGAGCCGCCCAAGGAGTTTGATTCCGAAGGCCTGTCGCATGTTGACATCTTTGGTGGTGTCGAGTCCGAGAAGGTACTTGCGCGCTTGGAACTTATTGATGCCGATGAACAAGAATGCACAGCTGCTCTGTATATGGCTCGGGTGCAACGTCTCAGTGCCAGCTGCGACGCTGTGACATCAAGATTAGAGCTTCTTACTATTGATCTGTAAGGCTTGGAGTAATGGTCTACTGGGGAGGACAAAAGGGCATGCACTCAGCGCTTTTTCTTATTCATTTACTTTTCTCATTTGTGAATCTTGGGGATCCTACAGCGGATTAGGACGGGACTCGGCGTTTGGGACACACAGGATGGGCCACCCATGAGAGGTGCTACTGCATAACATGCTTGGTTTCTTTTATTTTCAGAACGAATGATGACACAGGAAACTTGTGTAGCTAGATAGAAAGGCTTGTCGCCGCTCGACACCACAAATACACTTTTTGAAATAACACAGCATGATCCCATTTTGATCAAGTGTCTGGAGTTTAAGAGCATTCGCTAATATTTCCGGACGTGTTGTTGGTGCTTACCTTTATGCTCGCAATACGACAGTTCGTCGGCAAGGGCCTCCACAAACAACAATCCATTGGTGGCTGCACAGTGACCCTCTGTTTCTACCGGAGTGTATAATATTTCATATTTATCTTGTTCAATCTTTGAATGTCATATCCTCGAAAGGTTTTATAATGTTTATCTTGATTTTTGGTCGATGTAAAACAAAAACACTGGCTCACATTGTAAATCCCACAATCTTAAGAACATTTAATTCCAACCTGCTTATGGTCGGTTCATTAAAACGGACTAAAGAATCGGGCCTTTAATTGTCGGTCTGCACGGCATCGCTTCTTGTCATCCGTATTCTACTTCCTGTCGTCAGAAGCCCCGTATAAGAGACTCAGGGCATTATTTGTCATTGACATCCATGGCTGATGACAATTCACCACAAGACTTCTCAGCATCAGAGCGGTACAAGTATACGCCTTTTGGGAATAATCATTCGATTCGCATTTTGACTTTGGAACCTGGTATTGGCCATGACCCATTGGTCGGTCATCTTGGCTTCGAGAAACTTGATCCGAGTCCGCAGTATGAAGCTATTTCTTATTGCTGGGGTACAGATGGTCGTTCTTCTGAGATTATATGCGATGGAAAACCTCTCGCGCTAACGAAGAGTATTGAGGGGGCACTTCGTCGCGTGAGGCATCCTATGTGTCAGCGTCGCCTCTGGGCTGATCAAGTCTGCATTAATCAAGATGACATTGCAGAGCGAAGTCAGCAAGTTAGTCTGATGAATGCTATATACAAAGGAGCACAGCATGTCTTGGTCTGGCTAGGTCCAGATCAAGCGGGTGTCGCGCAAGAGGCCATGACCATGATACATTACCTCAACGGCGTGTTTAATAACGAAGAGATGCATGATGAGTTTCGACGCGCTCATACGGAGGAGCTTGTGAAACAAGACAGAAAACCCTGGGCGCCTTTTTCAAAGCTGACGAGGCTACCGTGGGTGAGTGATTTCTGGGATACCTTCACTGCAGAGACCTTTTGCTAATAGGGATAGTTCGGTCGAATGTGGATTGTCCAGGAAATTGGCACAGCTGCACCGGCTACACTTTACTGGGGCGAAGCTGAGATTGACTGGGAGATTCTCTCGTCAGTTGCAGGAGTCTTGAATACGACTTATCACTACTTACGCTCACGATTCTCAATCTTTACTCCAAATATCAGATATTTGTATCAAAGATTCGTCGAGCCTGAGGAAGAGTACGACGTTAATCATAACCGCGCGGCGTTCATATACGAGTTGCATCGTGCACGGCACTTGCTCTCAAAGGATCCTCGAGACCACGTATACGCCTTTCTGGGCCACTTCTCCCTCGGCACAGGAAGTCAGAACTTGACTGGGATAGTGGCAGATTACAGCAAATCGATAGAGGATGTCTTTTACGATGTAGCAGTTCGCGAACTCTCGGGTTGTGAATCCCTTCTCGTCTTGTCTGCCTGCCATGCTATACCTGCGACATATAAGCGTAGACTCATGGAGAGGGGCGATTTACCAACGTGGACTCCAGACTGGCGTGTTGTGCCTCTTCATATCATGGGAACGCCCGTCACACATCACCGAGCATCGGGAGACTTACTACCGAAGCTGCACATCGATAACGAAAGACGGGCTCTGCATATCCGCGGTGTTCGCTTAGACCGCATACATCGACCTTCATGGATCTTTTGGCATAATGCTTTCCACTTCCGTCGCAATAATCATAGTCCTCGTCGTCTTCCCATTGAGGCTGTATGGTGCGATATTTGTCGTTACGACACGCCGTTCAATCTGCGAAAACGTTATCGCAATGGCGATTCTTCCTTCTTCGCACTGGTCCAAAGTCTTACAAATGGCTGCATAGGAGTGGATCGCTCGCGGCCATATGAAAGCATACCGAAGGAAGAGTGGCTCGCCCATGGCGCAGCCTATCTTGTTCGCGCTCTAGATAGACCTGATGCTATTAGTCCTGAGATAATTGAGATTGCGAAGACGGGAGATGGGTTTAAATGGAGCCATGAGGCGGCGCTGATAACCAGGTATCGTGCCTTTGCGATCACTGTTGGAGGATGGTTTGTGGTTGGTCCTGATATCATGCAGGCTGGGGACGTAGTTGTCGTATTATATGGGGGGAGGACGCCGTTCTTGCTTAGGAGACGAGAGGGAGGTACTTGGATGCTTGTTGGAGAGTGTTATGTTCATGGTATGATGAATGGGGAAGTGTTTGAGCTTGAGGGGAGGCAGGAGGAGGAGTTTATCATTCTGTAATGTGTTGGATGGAGATACGATACCCTGAAAATTCGACTCTCACAGTTACGAGGATGGTAACTAAAGATGGCTGCAAGAGGAACACAAGAGCCTCATTTATGTACCAGGAGTCAATTTCATGTATATACTATTAAAACAACAGCATGTTCATAGGATGATTGTCGAACCAAGCTACCGTACTATATAAAGACAGCCATTTCCAGTATGCCTTTCCGCATGTCCTGGGTATTTCCTAAAGTGTTTGGACATATATGCCAATTCGCCAATCATAACGCCTATTCAACATCCTTCCCATAGGTATCAAAAGCTCGGAACGACCGTAAGAAGCAAAGGGTATAGCCACGCATACAAATATCGTTCTTGATCATTCTCGATCCCATCGCATACATTCTTTCATCATTATTCCAAAATTGCTTAGACACTTTCCCTCGCCTTGACTGGTGCTGCTCCCACAACACTGATATCGTCGTCACTGTCGTCCATCGTTCGGTGTCGAGGTGCGTCAAAATCCTCGGTTACAACACCGGAAGTTTGCGGCATCGGAGGTAGCTCATTCGTACTTCGAAGTTCCCAGCTACCAACACGCTCGTGGTGTATGCCTTGCTTCGTAACTACCACATCCGCGTCGTCTTCTTTCTTCTCTGGTCCTTTGAAGCCTCCTGCCGCACCTCCTACAGCAGAAGCTGCGCTGACTGGTGCTTCTGGAGTCTCCCTGCGTCGAATTCTGAAGCCTCCGCAGACGAACAATAACGCAACCAGGACGGCCATGGCGGCTACCGCGATCACTGCGCCAATGACCCCTGCTATGACCGGACTTGATGAGGATGAATCATCGCCCCAGGTATCGAAGTCTGGGTCATACATGGTACACAAGGGAGCTCGTGGTGGGCCACAGATATCACACCACTGGCTGGGTGACCTTCCCAGCATATTCATGGTTGCAATGAAACTGGTATATGCGATACCATCGGGGCCAGACTTGAAGAGTGGCTGATTGCGGAAAGGCTCGTCAGGATCTGCTGAAGCGCGGTAAGACATTCTAACTCTCAGGCTGTCTACCGTGGGCATTTGGTCAGGGGAGTCTGGATTTTCGCCAAAGAGCTCAAAGACGAGTGCTGCACCGGGCTTGGGGAGCGACGACCAAGGGTCTTGCTCTTCATTCTCTTTCGTGAGCAGACCCGAGAGAGCGATGAAGCTGACAATGGGTTCAATGGAGCCGAACATGAATGTGAGTTTGTTGTAGCCATTGCCCCAGCGGATGTTGCTCCTGAACTGCGACATGACTTTGTACGCCAGCGTTCGTCCGGCGATAGAGTAGAGGACACCAAGCTCGCTATTGTCATCAGGACTGATTGAATAACTGTTTGCTGCGCGCTCCATCTTAGTAGCGTAATAGTTCAAAAGAGTAAGGGTCCCGTTTGCGTTGCCCAGCTCCTCGTGAATAGTCTCGTTGTGCCGATACTGGTAATCGACGAATTGCCAGAGATTGTAGGCGTTTTGGAGGTTGGCCGAGTCCATGTCGATTGTGCCCTCGAGCGGTGGAGTAGAAAAGAGATCTTGGTAGAATTCCAGGCTTGACTCGTAGATATTGTCGAGGGATTCGTGATCTGTCAGGTTTGTTCCTATTTCTGTGTTCCAAGCTGAGCATCTGGAGATGCCTTGTACCCTACGCCGTGTTAGTCAAAGTTACAGTGTTTTACAGATGGATCCGCTGACATACGCTACAGATTCTGGATCAAAGTAGCTGGGGGTCCGGATATTAGGATACTGGTATCCATCTAGAGGGTATTCCGTTTTGTTGTCACTCGATTCCAAGTTCACGGCTATCTCTTGACCTCCAGTACTGTTATCAAAGGCGTTGGGTGCAGCTGGATAAAAGCCTTGCATGAAAGCCAAAGCGCCACCAGATACCCATGAATCTGTCTGGGAGATGATATCAAGTTGGTCATTGTCGATCACATCAGGGTTGAGATCCTGTAGATATGCTTTCTGGATATCCTCATAGTCTGAATCATTCACGCCATCTCGGATATAACGAGCGCGGAATGCAGTTCCTTGTCGCAGCAATTGTTGGGCTCCCTCGGGAGTTAGGACGGTACGAAGATTGGCTTCTGGCGGTGTGATTTCGCCATGATTGATGAATGCGACGGCAGCCCAGACCTTGTTTGACTGCGCAGCAATGCCCGGTATCAGAGGTAGGGCTGCGACGAGCTTCTTAAACAGAACCATGTTGAAGATCAATATAGGATACAGCAGCAAGAAATCAAATTAAAAATACTAGGGAAAGCTCTTCCAACACCGTCGAGCTGCTGAGGTGGGAAAGAGAAGGGAAGATGAGAGGAAACCTCAGCTCGAGGAGGTGAGGGCTATTGATAGTTTATTGAGCATTAGAGCACAAGCTGCAAGCTGCACCTGCAACAGATCGTCATCTACCAACGCCTGATTGAGCTCTAACATGAACCAAGTCTCGTGTACATACTTTCAACACCCAGCTACTGCGGCACACAAACTCCTTGCGACATGCCCATTGGCGTTGGCTTCAACAAGGCTACAAAATTATGTGCTCATCCTCGAAGCGGGGAGGACAGGAAAAGCCATGGAGGGCCGGGAAGTTACAAGATAGGTCAGCACTTGATGATACCGTCCAATGGGCTGAGTTCGATATGGCCAAGATGGCTGCAGTCCAACTCCTTTGAGAAATGCGCAGAGAGTTTAACTCGGCTGGATGTTACAGTATTGGCGCGGGGTGAAAGAAACAAGAGCAAGGAAAGTCAAAAGCAAGGGTGGCTGGGACAAGAACGATAAGCCGGACGTTGGTATGTTCTTGATCGATTTAGAGGTGCTACGAAAAGCCAAGATCTCGATGCTAAATCTGAGAAAAGCTCAAGTCAAGATCATCAACTTTACCAAGGTAAAAGTTCGACTGTATGTCGTTTTGCAGCAGACCTCAGTCTGCTTATCTTGCCTACCATCATACAGATCTATACACAAAGATAATGCTTATCATCGCGGGGTGGTTCAACTGAACCATGTGATACTGGAGAAAGGGCCGTGGCTCCGATAGATTGCTTGGTAAATTAGCCTTTTACTACGAATAAATGACTTTGGTGTAAAGACGTTGACGTCAGTTGTTTCTGGTCTAGGTGAGCATTAAAACCAACCACCTCGGAGCCAACCGCTGTAAGGAATTAGACTAACAATAACAACGAAACTCAACATCAAGTGCTTCGAGGTTTGTTTGAAATTTTCATCGAGTTTAACTTCGGTTGTGATTCATTGGTTTCGTTTGATGCGACTCTATGGTGGCTAGCTGACCCAAATAAGTCCCGATAGTTTGGCATTCCAATAGTACGTGGCACGCAACTGTCAATCGATGTTGACATTACTTCCAAATAAATAATGTAGAGGTTGAAGTGATATGTCGAACGTGATTCAGACGTAGCTATCCTGAACAGCGGCTAATTCGTGGTAGCATTGCTTTGTATAGATTTGGTAGTTACTCATTTGGTTCAAGGATGCATCTTCTGTTTGCATTGCACTTATCTCGATATTACCAATTCTGATACATAACCCCCGTCTACACTCGAAACACTAATAATTGAGATTCTTTTTACTTGTCTTGGGATATATTGTATCAAATTGGTTGCTGCCCATTTCTATATCTATGAGATGTTGGCGTTATGTGGCTTGCTCACCCTATAGCTGTTGCATTGAGTCGCGTTTAAGTGAAGCGATAACAAGGCAACTGTAAGAATGAGAAAAGATGGCAAAGGATTTATTCGCCTGTTCAATAATGTAAAGCTGCGACTTAATTTGACCATCGATTTCAGACCAGATGGCCAAATGTTGAAACTGGACATGACGAAGTTGTGGTTTTGTACAAACGGTAGCGTCTCCTATGAAGGAACACAGTGAAAACAAGACAGCCCATGTAACTAAGCAGTGAAGAGACATACAGCAGGTGATGAATATTACGACTCGATCCATTACGAGGCAACTTTACAGTCGAAAATTAAGTGCCATACGCAAGTTACAGACCGCATTAAACCGAAGATTCTCAATGGACAGAAGTGATACTCGTGGAACATACTAACACTTGATCCTATGTCCATCCTGTGCGCTAACGAATTACGCAGTTGAAGAAGAGTCCATTGAGGAAAGCTCGCGATCACTTTTTGGGGCATCTTTGATTGAGTATTCGGCAGTTATGGCGATGGAATGCGCCTTAATGTATCGTCGAATTATTAGATGCTCACTTATATGGATGTTGTCATACGTTTAGAGATCCACTTATGCTTGTAGTATTGTCCTCCAAGTTACTGCTCGACATACGGCTTAGATATCGTTTCAAGTAAGCCAAGAAGGCCTGAGACTGATTGATATGCCCTTGCACATTGTCATGCCAGTAAGAGGGAGAGGGAGAGAATCGCGCGACTCACTACAAGACACAGATAGCTGGGATAGTAACTGTCACCCTGCTGCCCCGCCCAGGCTTTCAAACATAGACTAAACACGATAAGATATCAAAACCTTGAGATGCTCTCATAGTTCAAGGTAGAATAGAACAAGACCAAGATGATCAGTTTTGAAGGTTATAGACAACTTGAGACGTCAATTTGTGAAATAAGAGATAAATGAACAAAGCCATAGTATAGAGTCGAGGTGGAACTGATGAGTCTTTTTTTCATCCAGCAGAGGAGGTATGTTGTCACAGTCAACTTTTTTGCTAAGTTACCCCGAGGGAAACGAGACATGCCCCTAGCTTTTCGATCCCTGGTTCGAGAAGACAGGCAAGCAACCTTATCAATCTAATCAAGCTGCATCAGATAAAGATCTTTGAAACCCCCCAACAGCCGCGTACATGTCATATTCCAATTCAAGAATTATGAGGAGTAGCAGCCGTTTGCACGACATCTAATATAGTTCGATATGAGAGAAGTGGTGTTTTAGGTGCTAAGAACACATATCAGGATATATTATTAAATATCCTGCCCTGCTTACGTCTATTCCTGAAATAGATAATTTATTTGTCAAAAGGGGGCAGTTTTTGCCATGATGATGGAAGCCTCCGAAATCGAATGATGGTTGGATTTAGCGGCCTTTTTTTGGTACCTCCCTGCCCTGTTTCTTCCGCATGCATTTTTAGGGGGATCATCAGGTTGCGGTCTTAGCACGTTACTTCTCCCATAGGTACCTACCACTAGGCTAAAGGTGGCAGTATACATCTAAGCGAGCAGATTTATTCGCCTGCTAACAATTTCTCCGCATCACCTGCCCTTCTGACCACCAACTTAGATAAACTGTACTCCAGTTTCAGGTTCTCACCCACTATACCACCTTCCCAAGCCTGCCTGCGCTCACATCTTTTCCACCGTTTACTATCAGCACCTCAGCGCAAAGCAAACTCGACCGCATAACAAATTTCCTCCTAAATCATCCCATCGATATTTTCAATCGCACGTCATACGCCGTAGCGAAAAGCGACGCGAAATACAGAATTCTTCCTTCAATGGCACCGTCGCCGATTGCGACGTGATCGCCCACCATGTCGGACTCGACGTCGACGTCGATCGACGCTGGCGCTGCCGTCGCCATTGTACCGGAATCTCGCGATGCTGTCGTCGCAACTGCGCCTGCCAATAGCAATGCCAATAATACTGCGAGCGTTAAAAGTGACCCGGCATTTTTGCATTCGCCCCCCGATAGTAACAACACGGCGAAGTCAGATGGCTCGGATTCTGAATTAAGCGACCTCGAGGACGAACCTATTCTCAGCGACCCACCACAGTCAGCAAATCCTGGCGACAAAGACACCAGCGATGAAGACAAAAGCAAGCCTATTGATGATGATATTGGAGAGGTGCTGCCAGATCACTGGTCTGGCGCCGTTCCCATCTTCAAGCCAACCATGCACCAGTTCAGAGACTTCAAACGCTTCGTATGTCACCCGCGAGTTTCTTATGCTCCTCCGCTAACGCTCATTCTAGATGGAAGCCGTCGACAGTTACGGTATGAAGTCTGGTATCATCAAGGTCATCCCACCGCAAGAGTGGCAAGACTCTCTCCCAAAGCTCGACGACCTTGTGAAGCAGGTTAAAGTTCGAGAACCGATTAAGCAAGACATTATGGGCTCCAATGGCACTTACCGCCAAGTTAACATTCTTCATGGTCGATCTTACAATCTTCCACAGTGGCGTCAACTCTGCGACCAGAGCGAACATCAGCCCCCGGCCAGACGTGGCGAGCGACGCGCCAATGCCGAAAAGCCAAAACCACGAACACGAGCGGTACCAGCTGTACCTAAACCCGTCGACCCTTCAGTTCCCAAGAAGAGAGGCAGAGGACGACCGGCTAAGCGAGGAGGTAGAGGAAGGCGACCTGTCCAAGAGCGAGCAGAAGACGCAGAGGACCGACCTATGACCCCGGTCTCCCCCAAGCTGGATGCTACCGAGATCGAGGATAAGCCTGTCGAATCAGTTGAGCAAGATCCAGGTGAGGAAGTCGAAGATGACTATGTGCCCACGGTTGGCCGTATGGGCGTCTCTCGACCAGCCAAGTCCAAAACCCAGACAGTCTCAGCCCGCCGTAAATACAGTCGCCGGGAGGGATCCGCTATGATCGACGAAGCTGCTTTCAAGGACTGGGATTACAAGATGGACATATCAGAATACACACCCGAACGATGTGAGGAGCTTGAGAGGGCATACTGGAAAACACTCACGTATGCGCCCCCTCTCTATGGTGCAGATTTGATGGGTACGCTGTTCGACGAATCGACTGAGGAGTGGAACCTGAACAAGCTTCCCAACCTTTTGGATGTTCTAGGAACAAAGGTTCCAGGAGTCAACACAGCCTATCTGTACTTGGGCATGTGGAAAGCGACGTTCGCATGGCATCTGGAAGATGTTGATCTGTATAGTATCAACTACCTTCACTTCGGTGCCCCCAAGCAGTGGTACAGTATCTCCCAGGCCGATGCTCGTCGCTTTGAAGCTGCGATGAAGAATATTTGGCCCACGGATGCGAAAGCCTGCGATCAGTTCCTACGACACAAGGGATTCCTCATTTCTCCTCAGCACTTGAAATCTCACTACAACATCACCGTCAACAAGGTCGTTTCGTATCCTGGCGAGTTTGTCGTCACATACCCATACGGATACCATTCAGGCTATAACCTTGGCTACAACTGTGCCGAAGCTGTCAATTTCGCGCTGGACTCTTGGCTTGAAATTGGTAAGATTGCTAAAAAGTGTGAATGTGCTCAAGCTCAGGACAGTGTCTGGGTTAATGTCTACGAAATTGAACGCAAGCTACGTGGCGAGGAAACGGAATACGAAGAAACCGAAGATGAGGACGATGAGGAAGATGACGATGACGACGAGCAGTCTGGAATGCCGACACCTCCGTCTACTTCGGGCGTCAAGTTCAAGGTAGCTGGTCGCAAACGAAAGCGCGGACCGGGCGATAAGAGCGGCAAAGTCAAGGTTAAGAAGATTAAACTTCGCCTCAAGACTAAGGCGGAGCCTCCTTGCTGTCTCTGTCCTAACGACACACCATCGGCAGAGTTGTTGTCCACAGATGACGGCCGGAAAGCGCACCGACTTTGCGCGCACTATCTACCAGAGACATATATTGAGACTATTGATAACCAGGAAATTGTTGTCAACGCGTCGGAGATTCACAAAGACCGACTCGATCTTAAGTGTCTCTATTGTCGCTCTAAACGGGGCGCGTGCTTCCAATGTTCTCAGAAGAAATGTGCTCGGGCTTACCATGCGACATGCGCGGCTGCTGCCGGCGTCTTTGTCGAGGAAGAGGAAGTGCCAGTTTTTGGTGAAGACGGCACTGAATACAAGGAACAAGCTTTCGAGTTCAGTTGTCGATTTCATCGGACAAAACGTGACAAGAAACTCGACGGAGAACTGTTGGAGATGGACGCGCGTATCCGAACAACAGCCTCAAAGCTTCAGCCAGGCGAGACTTGCCAGTTGCAATACTACAAGGGCGATATCTTCGCTGGTGTTGTGGTTGAGAACCGGGCTGACGAGCAAACACTTCTGCTTGATATTCTACCTAATGGGTATGGAAGAAATCTGCATCAATTTGAATCTGTGGAAGCTAGACTAACTGTTCGCAGGGATCGCCTCGAAGTTGAATGGAAGTGGCTACTGGTTGCCGACCCAGCTGATTACCGACTACCAAAGGCTTCAGCAAATGCCATCCCCATGCCCGCGTCACAGAAGGCTAAGGAGAAACTGAAGACCAAGCGACTTCACGACGGAAAGCCTCAGAAGGACGATCCGTTCGTCGAAGGCTGCATATGGGCCGAGTTCCAGCTTCACCCTGTCGCAAACAAAGAACAGGTAAAGATCGACTTCTCCAAGCCGGACCAGATTTGGCACTACTTGCCAAAGACATCAACCGATGCTCGCGCCCAGTTCACTGAAGACCCTGCTCGGAAACGTCACAACCCTAGAGGTAATTTCCTCTCTACGGTTCCCAAGCCGGCGAAGCCACCAAAGCCAGTTCCAGCATACGCTCCTCAACGGTCCTACCAGGCTGTGACTCATTACAGTACTGGTCGACTGGAGAGACCATACGTGTACAAACCACGAATCCCTGCCGAG
This sequence comes from Fusarium aywerte, assembly GCA_013186375.1. Taxonomy (NCBI): domain Eukaryota; kingdom Fungi; phylum Ascomycota; class Sordariomycetes; order Hypocreales; family Nectriaceae; genus Fusarium; species Fusarium aywerte. Next base: position 67,028 of record JABCQV010000238.1, read on the forward strand.
AACGGCTTACCTACCATGGGTAGTTTCACAACACAGAGATTCACACCCACTGCTCCTCCGCCTGTTCCAAATCAACATCATGCTACGCAGTACCAATATACGCAACCTACGCCCGCAGGACAACAGCCTACTCCCCCTTCCACATACTCTGCTCAAAAGTTTGAGGTCAGACCTTCTCCAGCTTACACGCTATCTGGAAGCACCCCCCAAGTGCACAGTCCTATGAGCGCTCCTGGGCATCCTCAGCATGCTCAATGGTCAAGGACAACTAATGTTTCTCATCCTGCTCCCGCACCTCGACCTGCTGCTACTGGCGCAACGCATCCTTATCAGAGCGCCTATCAAACACCAAACCAAGCACCAGGACCTCGACAACAGGCTCATCCCAACCAGCAACATCATCAAGTTAAGGGATCCTGGCAGGTACATCAGTCAATCTACCAGAAATATCCCTTCTTCCAGATCAACTACAACAGGTTCGTGTCGTAGAATCTCGTTACATGCGAGTCTTATTAACTCTTTTTCCAGGGACTCGAGCAAATACCGAACACCATATGCTGCTTGGGGAGGCTTTACAAACGGATACGAAGGTAATCTGAGGGCGCATATCATGGCCAACCCGGATGCCTATTTGAAAGGTCAATCTAGCAATTATAACCATGGCGCCCATAATTCTCCGTATCATCGGCCGTCGGCTGTTCCATCGCCAGCACCATCTTCTTCGCAGATGCGTCCCAATGGACATCAATTCAAACAACAGCCTTTGTCGAAGGCAGCGCCGGCGCCATCACAGGGGTCAACTCATCTGACCTTTGGCCAACCGCCTTGCCCCGTTATCAAAGCGCAGTATCTGCTCCCGATACAGGCACAATCGCAGGCGCACCCGCAGCAGTTTCAGCAACCCAACAAGCCTCAGCAGCCCCAGCCAAAAGCCCAACAACTGCAGACGCCCCAGGAAACTATGCAGCTCCCTAACCAAAATAGCAAACCCAAGACTGCTGCGACAGTCTTCAAGCCGTACAAGGTAAGTACCTGGAATTCACGATAGGAAGGACGGGTCGGCTGAACAGCCCATCCAGATACCACCCAAAGAGTCGCCAGTGCCATTGCCGGCGAACTTTTTGGCGGCAATGACATCGACACCGAATACTGCGGTTGCCGGCCAACCGGTTCTGCAGCAGTCCCCAAACAAGGGCTCACCCGCTGAGCCCAGGTCTGCGAAAAAGATGCAAGCAACGCAGCAATCGCCGTCGGGCGAACCGACTCCAGGCAGACAATCACTTGGTGCAAGGATCTCTAAGACGCCTGTACCGATTCCGCGACTGCCGGGTCTCATGCCTGCCTCGACATCAAGAGAACAAGCTGCTTCACAAAAGCAAGTGCCGAATCAAGCTCAGTCAACTGGGCATTTGCCTTCTCATCTAGGCGGCCCAGTGTTGCCTGTAGCTACACAACAGCAAATGGCATCGTCTGTCCAGGAAGGCAAGGTTAAATCTACCAATATAAACCTGGGAAATGCGACCCAGGTAGTATCGGAGGAGCAAGTTATCCCTCTCCAACCACAGGATTTCCCCGACGTTCCTGGAAGCGAATCTATGAAGTTCATGGACAGTCTCTTGGCGAACATCCGTACTATCGCACATCGCGATGAGAAGTCTTAGGCTGTTACCGACCCAGCACGCCTCCGGACTTTGTACACAGATACCCTTATACCACAGTAATCTTTTTTTTTTTTTTTTTTGGAATCATGGGATGGCGTTTATGGAACCGATGCAATTCATGCTCATGCAATGCTACTCGGATGAAATTCAAGGGACATGGAGTGATACGGATGGAACGAATAGGCCCCATGAGGAATGAAAATAGCCTTGATGTAGTATTAAATGCAAGGTAGAATGAATCGAGTGCTACCTTGAGGTCGATAAAGCTTTACACTCTTATATATCCGATACATGGCCATTCAGCCTAGTCATTACCCAACGTGTATCTCTGTTGTGTTTGTGGTTAACATAAGACGAGGGCAGGAAGATCTCGGAGAGCGAGCGAGGAGGATTTTAGAGAATCTGTTACCATTGCTTTTTCGTCTTTGAATATCCGAAACGAATGCCTGTTCTAGTCTCCCAATGGTGGATCAACTCTGAATATTGCCCATTAGCACCTACTTGGTAGTCGCATCCGAAAGTAGGTACCTGCCTGACATGGAGAAAGACATCAGGCGAGAGGATCTCTGCCCAATTGCCAAGCTGTACGCACACTTAGCAATACCTAACATTAGGTCTTGAGTATTCTGACCACATCGATCTACCAATATCTAATCTACGTGGTACCCAGTTCGGTCCCACGAAGCGAAGTTGGGTGTCAACAACATTCTGTCAGTGCAAGGCCACTGCGCATAGCACTGTTCGGGCACTTTGTGTCACTGCAGTGTTCGTACCGCCCCTAGCCCAAGCGTCTGTGTTCCTACTTCGCTCAGTGAATGGTTATCCATCATCTCTCTTTTATTTCTTCCTTTCCTTCTTTTCTCCTCTTCAACCACCAACCTACCTATCCCAGAGGAAGAACCAAGCACCACCACATCTCGCCTTCTGATACCATGGCTAACGTAGCAGCCTGGACGGATGAGGATCGGCGAATCTCAGCCGTTCGAGACCCCGAATTCCCTGAATGTTCTTATACTCGCGGATGTCATCTAGGGCAGGGTGGCTATGCGCGCGTCTACAAAGTTCTTCATCGCTGGACTGGAGGTATCTATGCCGGAAAGACATCCCCCGATGCAGTTAAGCACTTGCGAAAAGAGGCCAGGATCCTGAGAAGCCTTGACCATGTGAGTCTGAATGCGATCTTGCTTACCTTTCTGTATTGCGACAAGCAACTAACCGTACGTGCCTTATCCGACCTAGCCTAACATTGTCAAGCATATTGAATACTTTGAAGAAGTCGGAAATCCGTCTGCCAACGTCCTCGTCATGGAGTTCTGCGCCGGTGGAAGCTTGCAGGGTGTAATCAACGACCATTCCGATGGCGTGACGAGAAAGGATGCTTTGCAGGTCATGCTTCAAGTCTCGCGGGCTATTGAGTATCTTCATGCACGCAACCGATTTCACGGAGACCTCAAACCGCGGAACATCCTGATTCGTACTTGGAAATCTGTCGAAGTCGTCGTCGCTGACTGCGCAGAGATCATGTCAGTCAACCACATGCACCGCCATAAGAAACCTCACGGAACGCACTCATACTGGTCGCCCTACATCTAGAGGCATCATGGGCACGCCGGAAAGAGCGACGACATCTGGGCTCTTGGTATCACGCTGCTGGGCCTGATGTCGCAATCGCCTCCTTTCTACAAAAAGGAAGAGCGAATGTATCCACGACTGTGCGCCACACACACCCGCAACCTGGACAGATTGAATCCTGGCCACGAGATTGTTCAACTTCTGATGCGCCTGCTTGAGTGGGACCACAAGAACAGAATCACTGCACCTGAGCTAGTCAAGTTGACAACTGAGCTTTTGGGAACGGACCTCAAAGACGGGATGGACTTGAAGGCCCCCGAAGGAGCCCGCACTGTTGAATTTTGGTAAATGCCAGACTGAGAGACTGGTGGAGATATGTACCAGCCTGTTATACTCGATCATAGAAGAGTTTGGTTATCATATGAGGGCCTTGTAACTAACTCGGGAGCGATTAACTGATACGAAAGCGATTGAGCAAAACAATGAGTATGGTATCCGAATTCGTATGGTAGACTTCACTCAATAAATACGCCCTCAGGGGCTTGACACTGACCTATCCTTTTGGCATCGGTATTGCATTCCCACAGAAGACTCTCGTCGAACAAGTCCATTGGTGGTAGTCTAGTTACCTTTTGTAGATGTAGGTAGGTCTTGAAGCTCCGGTCTCGCTGTTTAATAAAATGCCGGTCGCGGGGCAAAAGAGGTTACTGTCGGAAGAATCCCGACATATTCTGATCAAGTGCTGGCCAAACGTTGGATTTGATAGTGTTTCAACTTTTAAGGCCTGTAAGTTGTTGAACCAATCCCAGTAAAACAACCCCAATCAATTACAATGCTCATCATTGGAGCTAATGACGCGATCAGCACCGCTGTAATATTAGTCATCACGATATCTTTTCCGGTTACGGCGATGTCGCAACTGTTTAACCTCCACGACTCGTGAAAAGAAATATTGTCGTTAACTAGCCCGAGCGTAAAAGGCAGATCCGATTATTTTGCGCAGAGAGATTCAAGCGTGGGTAATTTCCAAGGGCTCTATTACAAATATCTCTAGACTGGACTAACACGGAAAAGAGTCCTCCTCGTTGATGTTGCGATCCATATTAACCCCGAGCTGCCCCTCTCAGTCAGTGCTCCGGACTGCGCTCCGAAGCAGTATTATCCCTCTTCACTCTTCAAGACAATTCTCGAGCAGTATCATCACTATGAGCAATCAGACCCAAAAATTACAGCCCGCAGCTCGAGTGCAGGGTCAGAAGAAAGATGTTTGGTAAAGTCCCTCTAAACTCTCATGTCAAAATTGTGGCTCCTAACTCGGCCTGATAGGTCCATGATCAACGAGGCCGCTGCTTCTTCACCCATCCAGCCTATCGTGAATCTGGGCCAGGGTTTCTTTGGATATAACCCTCCTGCCTTTATCCTCAACGCTGCCAAGGAGGCCTTGGACCGTGTTGAGTGTAATCAGTATGCTCCTGCTAAGGGACGGCCTCGGTTGAGGAAGGCGTTGGCGGATGCGTACTCTCCGTCGTGGGGACGTCAGTTGGATCCTGAGACCGAGATTATCATCACTACGGGTGCCAATGAGGGCATGTTGAGTGCATTTATGGGTTTCATTGAACCCGGTGATGAAGTTATTGTTTTTGAGCCCTTCTTTGATCAGTAAGTACTCTCAAGCCCACGTCGAACACCCTCTAACCCCGTTCAGATATATCAGCAACATCCAAATGCCCGGTGGAAAAGTCGTCTATGTGCCCCTACATCCTCCCAAGACTGGCGCCACCAAGAACTCATCTGCTGCGGACTGGACAATCGACTTTGAGGAGCTTGAGAAGGCCTTCACACCCCGCACTAAGATGATTGTCATCAACACTCCCCGTGAGCAGCACCAATGACTCGTGTTCACTTCAGCGCTGACATTCGGTAGATAACCCCGTCGGTAAGGTGTTCTCAAAGGAAGAACTTCAAGGAATCGCAGACCTTGCTGTAAAGAACCAGACGATTATTCTCTCAGATGAGGTTTACGACAAACTCTACTATGTGCCGTTTACTCGAATCGCCAATCTCTCCCCTGAAGTGGAGAAGTTGACCCTCACGGTAGGCTCTGCTGGAAAGAACTTTTACGCCACTGGATGGCGTGTCGGTATGTGCAAACTGTTTCGCTTGGAGAAGACCGTTTAGGCTTACACTTTACAGGTTGGTTGATCGGACCCCAAGAACTCATTCAGCACGTCACTGCCGCTCACACCCGAATCTGCTTCTCCACGCCTGCCCCTTTCCAAGAAGCCTCCGCCATTGGTTTCGAGCAAGCCGATAAGAACGGCTTCTGGCAAGAGACAATTACAGAGATGAAAGGCAAAGTGGACCGCCTCAAGGAGGTGTTTGATGAGCTCGCATTGCCCGTGACTTACCCCGAGGGCGGTTACTTTATTCTCGTTAATATGGCCAAGGTCAAGTTGCCAGAAGACTACCCCTTTCCTCCTAACGTGGCCAACCGCCCGCGAGACTTCAAGCTGGCGTGGTTCCTGATCCAGGAGATTGGTGTTGCGGCTATTCCACCTACAGAGTTTTATACCCCGGGCAATGCGCATCTGGCAGAGGATTATATTCGATTTGCCGTGTGTAAGAATGATGAAATTCTGGAGCAGGCTAAGGAGCGACTACGGGGGTTGAAGAAGTATATCCAAGAGTAAAGATATGGATCGAAGTAAAGGAAGAACTTGAAAAGAGCTCGAAAGTCTATTAAGTATTAGATGAACATTTAGATGATATGATGTTACTTATCTCTGTGATTCCTTGTACTTGCATTTCGGGAGATAAACGGAACCAACCAGGATGTGAATAACTCTCCGGTTGGGTTTGTTCAGGAGATGTGCTCGTACGATAGCCTAGATATTAGATGAGCTATGAGCGCAACTACATAGGTTCATCCTGCTCGCCCTTCTGTTGGCAGCTTGTTCACCGCTATATATTCATTTATTACATATTGATTATCGAGTCTCTCAACTCCGATATCAAAGTGGAGGATCCCGATTGTGGAACTGGCCTATCGTGGGCGCGGAGCCGGCCGTTAGCGAGGTGCATCATGGGGAAAGAGGCTCCTTGTTCCTAGTTCCTTCCCCGCACCAACAGTGACTGGCTGTAGACTTAGGTTCTGGCTGCGGGGTCGCAAACCTGTATTAGGCTTATCAGTGGCGACTAGTTAACGTTGACACGTCCTAGACAAACACAATTAATGCTCCCCATTCGCCCAGTGTTTGTTATCAAAAAGCATCTTGTTAAGGAATGGGAAGGTGCTGCTGCACAAGGACCGACTGCTCCTGTCAAATATCACGCAGAAGCGGATGCTGTCTTACACCCGTTAGCTAACCCGTGCCGGACACGTCTCGTGGACTTGCCCCCTCCTACAGTACAACCTGAGGTGCTACTGTACAACGCCTCGGTTCGTTTGTTGATAAGAGTCCTTTAAAAGGGTATTTGCCTCTTCGTTCAACCATTTTCTTGTCTTTTCCCATTCTTACTCTTAGAATTTTCTTTCTTCACTCTCTCACATCTCATTAGCAGGATATTTTGCACCGATCCCATAATACCTCCACATAAGAAGTCATGGCGCCTAGCGCTGTATCGCCCGTAAGGGAGACAAACCCTGAACCTCTAGCAACCTTAACTTCCAAATTTGACGATACCCTTCGATTCTACCTTAATGGAACCAAAGTTGTGCTCGACGAGATAGATCCAGAAGTCACAGTCCTAGAATATCTACGAGGAATCGGTCTTACAGGGACAAAACTGTAAGAATTCGCCCCCATGTCACTAGAAACCTTAATGATGCTAACAACTCCAGTGGCTGTGGCGAAGGTGGTTGCGGAGCTTGTACAATTGTCGTCAGCCAGTATAACCCAACAACCAAGCAGATTTACCATGCCAGTGTCAATGCTTGTCTGGCTCCTCTTGTCAGTTTAGACGGTAAGCATGTCGTTACCGTTGAAGGTATCGGTAGCTCCCAGAAACCCCACCCTGCTCAGGAGCGTATCGCCAAGTCCAATGGCAGCCAATGTGGCTTCTGTACTCCCGGTATCGTAATGAGCTTATATGCTTTGCTACGAAACAACAACTCGCCTTCTAAGGACGAGATCGAAGAGGCGTTCGACGGCAACTTATGCCGATGTACTGGCTATAGGTCCATCCTGGATGCGGCTCAGACTTTCAGCGTTGATAAGCCCGGCATGAAGTTTAAGAAAGCAGGTGGAAGCGGATGTTGCATGGATAATGGTAACGGTCCACCCAGTGGAGGTTGCTGCATGGACAAGGCAAATTTGGACGATACACCTATTAAGCGATTCACACCCCCGGGCTTCATTGAGTATAACCCCGATACAGAGCTCATCTTTCCGCCTGCTTTGAAGCGACACGAGCTACGACCTCTGGCTTTCGGCAACAAGAGGCGTAGATGGTATCGACCTGTCACTACCGAACAGCTCTTGCAGATCAAGAGTGCTCATCCTCAGGCCAAGATTATTGGCGGAAGTACAGAAACCCAAATCGAAACCAAGTTCAAGGCCTTGGAGTATCCTGTCTCCGTCTACGTTGGAGATATTGCCGAACTACGACAGTACACTTTTAAGGATGACCATCTTGAGGTTGGCGGTAATGTTGTCCTGACAGATCTGGAAAGCATTTGCGAACATGCTATCCCGCACTACGGACGTGAGCGCGCTCAGATTTTTGAGGCGATGCTCAAGCAGCTCAAGTACTTTGCTGGTCGACAAATCCGAAATGTTGGTACTCCGGCAGGAAATCTAGTCACGGCTTCACCAATCTCCGACCTCAACCCTGTGTTATGGGCGGCCAACGCTGTGTTGGTGGCAAAGTCATCCACCAAGGAAACCGAGATTCCTGTCTCTCAGTTCTTTACTGGCTACCGCAGGACAGCACTTGCTCAGGATGCGATCATTGCGTCAATACGCATTCCAGTTACCCAAGGGAAGGGTGAATTCTTCAGAGCATACAAACAGGCCAAGCGAAAGGATGACGATATTGCCATTGTCACCGGAGCACTGAGGGTTCGCCTGGACGATGAAGGTGTCGTTCAAGAAGCAAATCTCATCTATGGTGGAATGGCTGCTATGACGGTAGCTGCCAAGACAGCTACAGAATATTTGCTTGGGAGACATTTTGCCGACTTAGAAACTTTGGAGGGCACAATGAGTGCCCTTGGTCGAGACTTTGACTTGCAATTCAGTGTCCCGGGTGGCATGGCGTCTTATCGAAAGTCTCTGGCCTTTGGATTCTTCTACCGATTCTATCACGATGTCCTTACAATACTTGACGGAAGTTCCGAGCAGGTCGATAAGGAAGCGATTGATGAGATCGAGCGAGAGCTATCGAACGGACAAGTAGATGAGCACGCCGCGGTAGCTTACGAGAAGGAAGTGACTGGAAAGGCCAATCCTCACCTTGCAGCCCTCAAACAGACGACAGGCGAAGCACAGTACACAGACGACATCCCTCCAATGAAGAATGAGCTTTACGCCTGCTATGTCCTCTCGAAACGAGCACACGCCAAGATTCTTTCTATCGACTACGCAGCTGCCCTTGATATCCCCGGAGTAGTAGATGTTGTTGACAAAGAAGATATGCCGTCCCCAGAAGCCAACAAATTTGGTGCCCCCAACTTTGACGAAGTCTTTTTCGCAGAGGATGAGGTCCTGACAGTGGGGCAACCAATTGCTCTGGTTTTGGCAACTTCTCCTCACAGAGCTCAGGAGGCAGCGCGGGCAGTCAAAATCGAATACGAAGATCTACCGTCAGTACTTTCGATAGAGGATGCTATTGCAGCTGACAGCTATCATAAATTCTACCGAGAGATCAAGAAAGGAGATGTGGAGAAAGCATTCAAGGAGTGCGACCATGTCTTCACTGGAACAGTGAGAATGGGTGGCCAAGAACACTTTTACCTGGAGACAAATGCTTGTTTGGTTGTTCCTAAGCCTGAGGACGGAGAAATGGAGATCTTTGCCAGTACGCAAAACGCCAACGAAACGTAAGTTTTTATAACTTCTGGGGTTCATATCAATGCTGACATTTTGATCAGACAGGTATTTGCTTCGCGAGTATGCGATGTACAGTCGAACAAGGTTGTCGTCCGCGTCAAACGACTAGGCGGTGGGTTTGGAGGAAAAGAAACGCGATCAGTACCACTCAGTTCCGCGTTAGCACTTGCAGCAAAGAAGACCAAGAGACCAGTCCGATACATGCTAACCCGAGAGGAAGACATGGTTACCAGTGGTCAACGACATCCGTTCCTCGGAAAGTACAAGGTTGGTGTGAACAAGGATGGTAAGCTCCAAGCTCTGGAGTGCGATGTCTTCAACAATGCAGGCTGGACTTTCGACCTGAGCGCAGCCGTATGCGAACGAGCCATGACTCATATTGATGGCTGCTACGACATACCTAACGTACACATTCGAGGACGCTTGTGCAAGACGAACACAATGTCTAACACGGCTTTCCGAGGATTTGGTGGACCTCAGGGCATGTTCATCGCAGAGTCGTACATGGAAGAAGTGGCTGACCGATTGGGCATGCCCGTCGAAACACTGCGACAAATCAACCTGTATGAGAGCGATGGTATAACACATATTGGACAAGGTTTGGGAGATTGGCATGTGCCACTCATGTACAAGCAGGTGCAAGATGAGGCCATGTATACCGCGCGCCGAAATTTTATCACAGAGTTCAATCAGACCAACAAGTGGCGGAAGAGGGGCCTGGCATTGATTCCAACCAAGTTTGGCATCTCTTTCACCGCTTTGTTTCTGAACCAGGCCGGAGCCTTGGTACACATTTATCATGATGGCTCTGTTCTGGTAGCTCATGGTGGTACAGAGATGGGACAAGGCTTGTACACCAAGCTCACTCAAATCGCTGCGCAGTCATTAGGCGTGCCATTGGACAACGTTTTCATCTCGGAAACTTCGACAAACACGGTAATCAACGCATCTCCAACAGCTGCTTCGGCCTCCTCTGATCTGAACGGATATGCCATCTTCAATGCCTGTGAACAGCTGAACGAGCGATTGGCACCCTACCGAAAGAAGCTGGGCCGCGAGGCGACGATGAAAGATCTTGCCCATGCCGCTTACTTTGATCGTGTCAACCTCTCGGCGCAGGGCTTTTACAAGACCCCTGAGATTGGATATGATTGGACGACTGGCAAGGGCAAAATGTTCTTCTACTTCACTCAAGGAGTTGCGGCAGCTGAGGTTGAGGTTGACTTGCTAACTGGAACCTGGACGTGCATTCGGGCAGACATCAAGATGGACGTCGGCCAGTCTATCAACCCAGCCATTGATTACGGCCAGATTCAAGGGGCCTTTATCCAAGGCCTCGGTCTTTTCACGATGGAGGAATCGCTCTGGCTGCGGAACGGCCCGATGGCTGGCCATCTCTTTACGCGGGGCCCCGGAGCATACAAGATCCCTGGCTTCCGAGATATTCCACAGACGTTTAATGTGTCACTTCTCAAGGACGTGGAGTGGAAAGAACTGCGTACGATTCAGAGGAGTCGTGGCGTAGGTGAACCACCTTTCTTTATGGGCAGCTCTGTTTTCTTTGCCATCCGAGATGCACTCAAAGCAGGACGGGCACAGGCTGGAGTTGCAGCCAAGATTGGCGAGGATAATTCTGAAGGACTTCTAAGACTTGAGAGTCCAGCAACGCCTGAGAGAATCAGACTGGCTTGTGAGGACGAGATCATGCGCAAGGCAAGGGTTGTGCCCCAGGAAGGAGAAAAGAGCTTCTTTGTGGCGATTTGAGAGGTAGATGATCTATGATCTGCCCAGTTTGTGATGATAATGATGGGGTTGGTCAAGGCTAAGGTGTTTGGGAATGCATTGTACGGAATAAGGGTTCGCTTTACCTAATGGATTCTGACATGTACATGCACATTAAATAATGAATCATGAAACTGTTTGGGACCCATGAATTATATGTTGTTTTGCAAGAGTACCTTATAGAAGAATAAGTGATATTGAACTTGAGTCTCAGGCTTGAGAGCGACTGTGTTGATGACTCGGTGAAAGTATATAGATACCACATCATAGAGTCGCAGTGTTGAACATGGACTCTGTCGCAAATGAAATCGCAGAGAAATAATACAGTGGAAAAGATGCCCCAGACGAGCAATTACCGAATGCGGAAAGGTGTCTCAGCCATGCGAGTTTATTTAGCGCCAACATCTTCACCGAAGGTCAGGGATAGTTGGGCCTACAGGACCACGGTGTCCGTACCAAATCCTCCGAAGGGGAATCAGGTTTGAAGAGATATGGGAGCGGTCCATCGAGTATGGAACAACCCTTTTTCTGGGGAGGAAGCGACTGAACTAATGGGCTGAGCTAGGGAGATAGAGAGCATTACAAGACTACTAGGTAGAAAGCTGTGTAAATACCCAAGCACAGTATTTCTACAGTAAAACTCGGTACTGTATATATATCCCTTTTGAGTTAAGTTGGTTGTAGGGGCAGTGAAGTGCTTACGCTGCTGCTCAAAGTCTATAGGAAATAGCTCTTTTCATTTTGACGCTTGAGAAACAGGACGAAATCTCAAGTGGGGTATGGCATGAGGGAAAAGATAATGAGGAAAATGAGTCTTTCCCATTTCGTGACGATTCAGACTTTTGTATATAACTGTACCTGTAATCCGGGGCTACGGAGGCTCGCCCGGACCCGCCCCGGCCGTCTCGGGCACCTTCCATTGTCTGTTCACCGTGACTGTGACTGGGGAACCACTGGCACCTTCTCTGAACCCCGCCCACTGTTGCCCTGAACGTTAGCGTTAAGCAGGCGGATCAAGCTTGCCCGAGGCAGAAGAAGCAGAAGTAAGGCAGGTGCAATCAGCTCGGCTCAAGCTCTAGACTAGATTCTCATTTCCCCAGGTTTCGACTTACGAGAAGTTTCTTGACCTTTTGCCAATTCCAACAACTCAAGGATGCCCAACTAGAATTTCCAAACTTATACCAACAATTACGGACAGCCCTCGCTTTAGCATTACAACATTCAACATAAACTGGCTGATCGAAGGCCCACTTCGTCCATCAGTTGTGCTGCTTCTGCTTATAGCTGCTCCACTCACAGTCACTGGTTATACCAAGCCCAGCCTATTTCGGCCCCAAGCCTTAGCCTAGGTCAAACTTCACCGTCCCAGGTCCTCTTCAGTCTTTTTGCCTTCTTCGACCAGACTGCTTCTCGCATCTGGTGTCCCTTGTTTTGACCTCTCTTCTTTGGACCAGCTCCGGCTGTTGAGCTATCAATCCGTCATTTTCACCCCGTCGCAGTCGACCAGCGTTCATCAACATCTTATCCTTTCAACCGGTTCGGCTCACACCACCTGCGCAGCCACTTTCCATCTCCCCTCCCCCTCCACGGGACCACTTCATGCGCGCGCAAGACTTTACCAACGAGAAGCCGCAAAGCGAAACACCAACGAACCTGCATTTGAACAGCACATAAAACTGTGGGAATCGAAATCGCATCAACCTACCGCCGATAACGTGCGAATGGATCGTGTCGGTTTGCTTGAGCCGTAGACCAGACAAAATTGCTGCAGCGAGCCGCAAATGATCTGCGAATCCGAAGCCGCTCTGCGTAACCTCGAGATCCAATGGGAGTATAGGACAAAATGACCGACCGGGAAGCTGCTACCGCGGGCAAGAGCGCCAAACAGTCGCCTGCTAAAGGCGACGATGGTAAGGCCGTCAATCGTGACAAGAGCTCGAATACTGCCACTTCAGGCAACCAAAAGACACCTGCCAAAAAGAGACGCAAGGTCAACCACGGTACGTCTCTTTAGATATTCCCCTCCCTTCGCTTGAACAGGTTCTTGTTGTGTTGCGCCATGCGCTCGTGGGCGAAACCGCATTGGGGTTGGGAGTGAGCGTCATGATACTGGAATTCCTCATTGTAGTTGTGATCGAAAGAATCTTAAATCGCGACCAATCAATCTGCCAGTCTGTCAACCCGTTAGCTCCCAACCCCGGCAACAAGGCTTATCATAGCGCATACATCTATGTCGAACAAGAATCATCTGGGCTGACTACTGTGGCATTTTCTCGCAGCTTGCGTATATTGTCGAAGATCTGTAAGTTAACCCCAAAATCAACGACGCGCGTTCGCATTGGCTTCTTCTGAGCCTTGAGCAGCCTTGGGCGCTCCAAGATGGCACCTCATTTGTCAAATGGATTCTTGTGTGACGGCACAGCGCCTATGATACAACTTTGCGTCTTGTTGACCCTTGCCTTGCATACGTGAGCGTTGAGAGAACCGTAGCTGACAATCTGTTGTTCCTTATAGCATATGACTTGCGATCTTGTAAGTATGGTCTCAGGCTTTCTATGCCACCCCTTCTGAAACCATATCGGGATACTTGAGCCGCAGCTGCTGTGTTCTGGTTCTCAGGAGGGCTCTTTCCACACTGTTGAAGTCATGCATGTACTGATGCTATGAATAGGAGAGACCATGTACTCGATGTATTAAGCGCAATATTGGTCATCTTTGCCACGATGAGCCTCGCGACGCCGACTCCAAGAAGGCCAAGAGTGTCCAGAGTACCCAGAGCATACAGGCACCGTCTGCAGTCGATGAATCTGATGCACAGTCAGACATGGCTCGTAGCTCCATCTCTAGCACCATGGGTCCACCTCCCCCAACATTCGACACGACGAGGCAGCGAGGTTCCAAGTCCTTCAGTGGGGTGTTGAGTCAAGGCAGCCCGCTGTCCATTGTGCAACCCGGCCAGGTCTCGGGGCTGCAAGGTAATGAGTTGAACAACGGCAGCAGTGGTAACGCGAACCAATGTACGTGTTGTGTCCCTTTGTCCTGCCCTCAGAGGGGTCTACCCCTTGTTCCAAATTTTACTCACGAGCGGAGTACGGGTGGGCTGAGCTTGGGGGTGCTCAGGAATTTGTTCCTGATCTGAGATCGCTGACCCGCCACTTAGTCGTAGGTTTCCAAGATGCGTGGATGACAGCACAAAACCATTTTCATGATATGCACAGCTACCATCCCAACTACATGATTGCCCCAGAAGTTACTCACGAATTTAATCTTCTCAACGACTTCCTCCATACTAGCCTACTCGATGACGGCGGTGTGTCGTCTGAGGATCAACAAAGCTCGGCATTCAAGAGGTCAAGCCAGAGCCAGTCGGAGATGCTACCTAGGTTTGGAAATAACAACAACAACTCCATGACCGCTGGTGGTTCAAACACCATGTCAAGTTTGTCAGGTTCAATGCTGCCACCCCCTCCGAACAAAGAAGGCAAGAACATCCCACGGCCGGGAAGCGTTGTGCCCGCCGACAAGGCCCGCGAATACTATCTACAAGCTGCGGATCCATCGGGCAATGACACGCCCGAGGAGCGGATGGGACGTGTGCTCAGGGCCAAGTACGACGCTGGACTACTGAAGCCGTTCAACTATATCAATGGTTATACTCGCTTGGGTACATACCTAGATTCCCACATTGCGGCATCATCCAAAGCTAAGATTGTAAAAACCATCAACCAGTTCCGGCCCAAGTTCCGAGAAAAGGCACAAGCTTTGACGGATATGGAGCTTGTGTACGTTGAGATGTGGTTTGAGAAACAACTCATGGACTACGACCGGGTCTTTGCTAGTATGGCCGTTCCTGCGTGCTGCTGGCGAAGAACCGGTGAAATCTTCAGGGGAAACAAAGAGATGGCAGAATTGATTGGCGTGTCAGTAGCGCAACTGAGAGATGTAAGTCCTGCTTCGCCTGCACCGCCTTGCAACTATGTACCTGGGTGTCAACCGAAACACAGGGGGGTTCCTGAGATGGATTGCTAATGTTCACTGACTCTAGGGCAAGATTGCGTTGCACGAGATTCTTACGGAGGAGTCAATGGTGCGATACTGGGAAGAGTTTGGCACAATAGCATTTGATCCAGCGCACGAGACCCTCCTGACAGCATGCTCTCTTAAGAACCCCAGCGCGGAGTCGACACATCCTATTGTGAAATGCTGTTTCTCGTTCATGATACGACGGGATGAGCACAAACTGTACGTATCAACCAACTCATTCCCTACTGCGAGGCTTTTACTGACTGTCACAATTAGGCCGGCTCTAATTGTCGGCAATTTCTTGCCTCATGACCCGCCATCTCAATAACAATAATGTACCCATGTCCCGATGTATAAGTTCTGGAGTATCTCTAATGGGAGAAACATACATGACCAGTCACACTTTCAGGACATGCTGTTTCACTTTCCAAAGTTCAGTAAAAAGAAATCGTTAGAATATGGATTGGCGCACGGGTACGCATGAACTGGAAGCGTATATATTCAATTGCTGTACTTTAGACAGAAATCAATACTTGGAGCATGATAATTCTTTATTGTCGAATTTAGATGATAAGGTGTTTGGGAGGAGTCTGCGGTGGCAATGCTGCGTAAGGCCCCTTTTTACGGCCTGGGCGAGGGGTAGGGTAGCCAGTGGTGATAATTGGAAGGAGCGTCCACAGCGTTCCTGCCCATACCGACATATGTTTTGTATCAGACTCACATGACTCGGCCTCAATCGTGTGAATTTGAAAGCGCATCACGTCGTCGACCACCCATACTTTCACTATTTGTATCTCTTTATGTTTCAGAAGCCGATACTTGACCATAAGAAGCACTTACCTCGCCCTCTCTGCACCCAGCATGGCGCCGGCCAGTGTATCCGCCGCAGGCCAGATCAAGAAGCTCGAGTCGATTATAGGTAACAAGAATGTGTTGGAATGATTAAAACTTTCTGACTAGAACATTTCTTGCAGAGTTTGCAACAGATCTCCTTTCCAGACTACTGACCTCCCACGACTCAAGCTCAGACGACGTTCTTCTTTCCGAACTGAATCATCATATATCGTCGGTCAATGCTTTGACCGAAAAACGAACCGTACCGCCACTTGAGATTTCGAAAGGACTGAGAGATATTGGGAGGAAATTGTGGAACGAGTGTATTAAAAGGAGGAGAAAGAGGGTCGACATTCTGTCATCACCCTTGAAGATCCAGCTACAAGTCCGCGCACGTGTTTTGGCCTTTCTTATCCATGCTTTAGCACGAGAAACTCGGAAATACGAAGAGGAAGCCTTCGTCGAAGAGACCATAAGCATGATGGGAATGTCACTTACACTGGCTAGAGTTTGTGTTGAATCGAGCGATCTCGATGGTGCGCTTCTGAGCATGACCAAGGCTGCTGACTACATCGAGCGACTAAAGAAGGTGGAAAAAGTAACCACAGAGGATCAGGCACAGATACAAAAGATCGAGGCGGAATACTTTGCAATGCGATGCGCTTTGGTAAGTCCAGAATAATATACCTCCAATGGCTTGCTAATGTACCAAGTCGTGGAAACAAGGTTGTCTGGATGTTGCCGAGCACATGTACGCAAAGGCCGATACTCTCTTAGAACATATTGATTCATCTTCTGCCGAACAGCTGGCAAATACATTTCATTGCATCGGGGGCGAACTCGCGTCCAAGGAGGATCATGACATGGCGTTGAAATGGCTGCGGCGGGCGCTCGATGTTATCAATAATCAGGGCCCGGAGAGACTCTCGACGGAAGGGCTGGAACTTCGAATGTCAATCCATCACGAACTCATCCAGGCACTGATTGCTACGGGTTCGCAAGAGCTTTTAGGGGAAGCTGATAATTTAGCGTCACAAGTGGAATCCGAGATTGGAGACAAGCCAATTGTCCTTCATTGGAAACTCGAAATTATTCAACGATCTCCTGGTGAGCTTTTCGATACCGACGCATGCGCAAGCATCCTGCGACGCATGATCCGATCGCTTGCTCTTTCAGATACCGGGCTCGGATTCCTCTTACACGCCATTAGCGAACTGCGCACCAGAGGACCTCGTTTTGCAATGGGTTTAATGGACGAGCTAATAATCAAAAAGCTGGTACCATGCGGTAACCTGGATTGGATAGGGAAAGCCGTTGTTCGACGTGTGTGGATAGGCACAATGGAAACAGATACGTCTGTAGGGATGAGGGACTTGGCACGACTTTTAGATCAACTCAACGAAGAGATTGGCCAGTGCAACGTCGAGGCTTCAACAGCTGCGCTTTCGGCAAGTTTCTTCATGCCTTATTTGCACTCTTTTGTGTTGCTGACTTCCAGAAGCTCATTTGGAAGAGACTCGACACAAATTATTCCAAAAAGCAGTACAAAGAATGCCAACTCTGGTGCCAAACTGCGCTTCATCCTGTATTCTCTAATGCTGGAGAAACGAGCCAAGGGAAGTTCAGCCGGAGACTAATGCGTTGCGCGATTTCTTGTGAAGATACAGATGCCGCACACACTGCTTTCAACACCATGCCCAAGAGTATCCAGGACGAACCTCTTACCCGATATCTCCTGTTCAAAGTGGCTCTAATAAGCTGGAACCATGAGCTGGGGCGCCAATGTATCGAGTATCTATGTAAGATGCCAGACAAATCCCAGTGTCAGGATATTATCTATGCCTGCGTAAGAGACGCACAAAATGCTGGCGACAGGCTAATGACGCTGGAAACTCTGAAAGCGGCGGTCGAAACATTCGATGTGGAAGGTTCTTCAACTACGAATCTCCCTTCGATATTCAGATGTGCGATACGGCTGATCCACCTGATTGAGGCCTCGCAGGATGGACCTACAAATGGAGTTCCTGAACTTGCAGAAGATACATGCGGCATGTTTGAGAGGGGTATGTTTTGTTATAAATTCTTGAGGGCCTGCTAACACGAATAGCCGCTGAGCACGCGAAGCTGGACCCGAAAAAGGAAGATGTTAAGATCTTCACAATCTCAGAGCTACACTGGTTTCGTCAAAACTCTTACAACATCGGTGTAACGAAGTGCCACGTTTAGGAGCCACGGTATTCAATTCGTATCTTTCTAGCCTGTCTAGTCTTCTCGGCCTGCTATCCTCCCGATCTCTCGTCGGACGATGATGCTAGTATAAGACTCATGACAGCCCGTTGTCACTTCGTCATCGCAGCGGCGCTTATCTCGCAAGCACGTACCGAGGACAAGGTAGATGAGCAACTCCAGCGCTACCTCGAAGCAAGACACCACATTTCAGATTTTGAAAAACTTTTTAGCGATCATGTCCGAAACAATCCAAAGTCTGACAATTACCCTGACCTCTTGGCCAAAATGTCAACACTCTTTGTCTTCGATTTTGAAAGCGCTGTTTGTCTGAAGAGCTGGGACGATTTAAGCGAAATCGTTAGAGAGGCCACAATTTGCAAAGATGAGACGATGTACAAAGCGATGGGAGACTGCCTGTTGAGGAGTGAAGCTTCGGGTAATGGTGTGCGACGGCTAATGTTTGACAGTCAGTCGAAAAGCTAACGCCTCCAGTTGTGTACGGAACCATGCGTCTTATTATCAACGAGATATACTTGCTAGAAGAGTTCGATAACAAACGGCTGGCAAAATACATACGTTGTCTCTTCAAGGTTATACTTCCCCTAGACGATCGTCTGGCATTACAAGTCGTCGAACAAGCAGCCAAGATCGCACGCGAAGGAAGCCAAGTCAGTTAGCCCCTTTATAGCTTGTCCTCTGCTGCCAATATGTTTCCTGAAGCTAACCTCGTGGCACAGGTACAAACTCCTTTCCCTGAAGATGAATTGGATTATATCATCGCAACAACTTTTAATCATGCCATTGATATCGCTGGGAGGGGGGACGAAGGGCTCTGTCGACAGTGGGCCTTGAAAGCCCTAGAGCTTGCAGAGTATGTGAATGACGGGGGCGATATGCGAGATACACTACGTGAGAGAGCTGTTGAGATGGGATTGAGTCAGGGATCAGGTATTTAAAGCTACTCGTGACTCTGTCGACAGGAAAAGGACATAGTATTTCATGGAATCATCGATACGTGGTTTAGACTCTTTTGGTAGGTATACCCAAGCTGAAACTTGTATCGCACATACGTACTACACACAAACGGTGAAGTGTTGTTTCCATTATGGCTGTTGCAGAAAAGCATAAGATCTATGGGCCCCTACCCAAGAACGCCGAGTACGCCTATATGCTATGCAAAATCCTGTAGTCGTCCCATGCAGCGCGTGGTATCTTTATATAGATGCTCCTCGAACGGTGCCGCCTTGAAACAGCTGTACACAACAATATATCGGGACGCCATGATAAAAACGCAATGCACCCAAAAAAGCAGATTATATATGTATGCGCCTTGCCCCCTCAACTTTTTTTTCTTCCGAAAGAGCCAGCTTCCAGCACTAAACAAGGAAGACACGTCTCATAAATAAACATTAATAATTCGCTTAATGAAAACCCGCCAAGTTTTCTAAATGATATTGGCAATACTCAATCTTTCTTTGCTCGTTGCTGGGTTGGGTGCGCTTCCGCTCGGTGTCCTATTGCCGCCAGTAACAGGGCTAGCTACTGTGCTGCCCTCTCCTAACTTTGGCATCTCGGAGCTGAAACGAGGCACGTCGCCTAACCTTGGGAGTTCCACCGCTGGGCCAGGTGTTTCGCTCTTTATAGGAGGAGGTAGTGTCCAGCTCGTACTCGAGGGGGTCGGGGTTGTGGCTGGCATAACCTCCAACCCGCGCACCGCGGCCTCAAGCCTTGCCCACCCGCCCCATTCTTTATTCTCGGCTTCTTTGAGGCCTGTACGGGCCTCAGGACTAAAGAGCTCGCTACTCGTTCCTCCAGTCGAATAATGGAATGGTGAATATGCTTGAGGCAGCGGGATCTCACGCTCTGCGCCGACCCAAAGCCATGAAGCATCTGGCGAAGCCTGAAGATCGGCAGACGCGTACGCTAACAGGTCTTCGTCGCGGGAAAGCACCTGGAGCAGGGCCGTTTGATCAACCGATGGTCTCGCGGAACCGAATGGTGGTGGGGCGGCCCTCGCCAGGTAGTTTGTATACTCGACTCGCTTCGCTGTCAATGTTGCCACAAAAAACGACAAGTATCTTCCACAAGCCACTGTGACATCCCTTCGTCTGTCAATTGAAGCCAAAGCTCTCACAGCTGCCAGTGCATGATCCAGGTATCCCGTAAGAAGGAGAAAAAGCGCACAGCGAAAGATGTGAGTGGTTAACAAGGAAGTAGCACCGTCTGCCAAAAGGGCTGAGTTAGACCGATGGAGAAGGGATGAAGTTTCAAGAGAGATATGTGTACAGCTTTCGAGGGATGCCATACGGGCCTCGAGTGGGTACTCTGGGTGAAGGTGATGTCGATGCAGGAGAAGTCGAGCATGAAAGAGATACGCCAGTGGTGCGAGGAAGTGAGGCGCGAGTGGTACGGTACTTGACGGATCGCAAGCTGGAGGAAAGGTGCTTAGGCACTTCTTGAAATGAGCGTCAAGGCTTGAAAGATGGGCCGTAGCCAAGGCACCGGGCGATAGAGCGTCGATAAGCGATGAATATGATCGCACAACATGAATGACAGCGAGCAATGAATGAGTAAGAGGCTCTGCTCCTGTAGGTACCATCATGCCTCCATCATGGATGAACTGATCGTCCACCCCTGCCGGCAATGATATATCGCAATCATTATCGCTGATTGAGACTGGACGACAAAGCTCAGTTGCCAAGGTTCTGTCTAGTATGTAGATCATCCACCAGGTTCTACGTCGCATCTCTCCCTCAATGACAGGCCACGGTCCTGACTCGATGTGCAAACCTAGGTCTTGAGAAACACGGATAGCTCTTCCTAGCCACGTCCAGGCCGCAGATTTCAGGTTCATCTCATTCAGACAGAGAGATACCAGTGTTAGTGACCTCGCATGGTCTAAAGTGAAGTCATTAGCCCAGGGATCGAGCATCTTGTTGGCTGTCTCGAGAAATTCTGCCGGTTCGTAAAACGAGTTCGGCTGTGAGTTTGACGTTTGGCTAAAAAGACTGCCTGTTGCAAGGACCGCAAAGAACAACGAGAGCCAGGCTGGAGACGTCCGGGTGGCGCTGTTGCTGTTGTAAAGCTCGTTTACAGATGCTCGAAAGGTAGGGAAGTGGACAATCGGAAACATAGAATGAGACGATGTGTAGTAGGCATGCAGCAACTGGTCTACCAAGTGCCTGGCGGGTAACTCTGGTCTTTGAGGGTCGAAAAAGATGGGTGCGCGTTCGCGATATTGAGCCGGAAGCTTCCAGATACCTCTTGAGAAGTCTCGTACGTTGGATCTTACTCTAGATAGATCTAGTCCTTGCCCAGGGGCCGCTCGCTTTCTTCGTTTCGGCTCGGATCCGATGGCTGGTAGGTTGAAAGTATTCTCATTACCTGCTTCGGTGTCAAGTTCCATTGGTCCTTCTCGATCCTGAAGCATGCGCCGTAATCCACTATTCTCTCTCTTCACCCGTTCCATTTGCTTTTCGAGATCCTGCACCTGTTTAATGGATGACATACGCCGGTTCGTTTCTTTCGTGAATTGGCATTTGACATTGCGGCTAGAACACTCAGAGCAGCTTGCTGTCTCTGTTGCGTCACATTTCACTTTCCTTTCGCGACAAGCATCGCAACTAGGATCCTTTCTTCGCTGACGATAGGCTCTCTTCTGCCCTTGAGAACCTGGCGGTCCTGCTAGCTGGGTAGTCGACGGACCTGGTGTACTGGTCACCGATTCATTCGAGGCGAGGGATTCATGACCAAGAGACGATGATGTAGTCATTGGGCCATACGATTGGAAGCCCTGGCTGACTGGTGGTAAAGGGGGGATGCCGATGGGTTGGGGCGTTGCCGTTAGATTTAGACGTGGGTTGGTATTCATGGCCCCTTGCGCAAACTGGGACAAAGACTTGGGCGAGGTTGCAGACGACACTGATGACGAGTCGTAGGACCTGTTTGAAGGATTGGGCGAGCGGGTATAGACGTTCTGCGGTGTTGACATAGCTGATAACCCTCTCGGTATCCCACCTCTACTGGGATTGGTCGAGGTAGCCTCAAAGGGTCCCCCAACGGAAAGGACGTTAGGGGGGCGTCGGTCAACGAGCATAAAGGTGACTCTGTTTAACAAGAACTGCAGGTCGTCAAGTACAGAGCAGGCAAACTCCCGTTTCTCGCTTTGCTCGGAAAGCAGAAGCTAGGATGTACTGTTGTTTGTCAATCAACCCTGCAGCGCAACCTCCAACCTCTGCCGCCAGTCTCCTTTTTGGTGATAAACAGTGTGAATCCGTCTTTGAGAGATGGATATCTCGAATGTTGCGAAGCTGTGTAACCCGAGACCTTTCTTCTCCGAAGTGGTTCTTCGGCTCATCACCTTGTTCAACGCTGGGAACAGATCGCAGGCGTCTCAAACCACAATGCTTAGACCACGGCGAAGCAAATCCTATAGCGTGGTACCTGGTAGCACCTCCTCGCGGACGAATATTCGGATGTAGATTTCTAGTAATAGACGAGCGTATCTGAGGCTAAACGCACTTGGTGGGTTAGAACGAGTGACGGTGTTGAAGTCGCAGCCTCGAAGATCCGGGAGAGTTAGTTGTTCTAGAAGGGCCTGCGAAGAAGACAAGAAAGGCGAGGCCACGAGGCCGGAGCTGACGTCGTTAAGTTTGGCTCACGACAACTAGGCTAAGAAGAGAGGAAATGTACCGTATGGAAGAAGAGGCACCTGCAAGTAGGTATATCGTTGCTCGTTACCAGCTGGGCACAGCAGCAGCACCGTGTTAGTGGCGCTGGTCCGTGATCCGGGGCTCTCCGCGCGTTAACGCAGATTCGGAAATATTATCTGGGCCAGGCGATAGTAGAATGGGGGGAGGGGTGGCCGGACCCTGGACAACTTGGCTGAGCAGGGCTGTTGAGAGATCAGCCATGGCCGCTAATGTGTTTCGAGCGGAGACTGACATCCTGGAATACATATGTTGCCAGTCATAATCCCAGATCCTGGACATATCCATGGGCCCAACAAGACGAGTTGCTTGTTTCCAAGTCTATTCTCTGCCACCTTCGGATACCAGAAGTCGGATCCGTGGTGCGATCTGGGCCTATTTACCAACTGGATGGCTCCAGCTTGCGAATTGTTCACACTTCAACGATCGAGTCGTTAATTTATCATTGGGACATCAAGTGAACGCAGGCCCTGCGCCCGTTACTGAACCACTTCCATGCGCTATGCTGACCGACATATTACTACAAGCCCAGCTATTCTCGGCATCTGAATTGCCAGAAAAGGCCTGGTACTTCCGAAGATGTTATGCACAACGAGCCGGTCGATGTTCGGCCATCTTTGTGTTTTGCTATTTGCGATGCCATGTGTTACCCCGGCGCCTAGATCGGAGTGCCTTGTCGCAGCTAGTTGGGGAGGTATTTGTCCCGGGACCTGGACAATTCGCCGAATTCAAAACACAAGTCTCGTGTGCCGTGTTGACTGCGTTTTGGGTACGAAAGGCCATTGAGGATCCATATCAACAAACAATCAGCGTCAGGATTTGATAACTCCCTATTGCGCGACAGTTTGAACTTATTCTTTGACGACCGGAATAACTAACATGATATCCGCAGTGACATGTTTGCATCCGATAATACACATCAGGGTGTAGTCTCAGAACTGAAACGTATGTATTGTCTGTGCGGCCAGCATGGTTCAGTAGTATCCGATGCTACTATCTGACTGCTTGACTTGTGGAGCTCAGTGAGAGTGGACAGCGTAAAGCTCACTGACTCCTGATTCATGGTTGTCATGCCAGATATGTGGCGTCAGTAGCCGATAGCTCAAAAGCCAAGGATAGGAATAGTGCTGCAGACGGGAACTAGTTGCCCTCACGTTGCAGTCCTAACATGCTGCTTGCAATGGCCCTTGGCCGATTTGAGGTTTTGCGCCGAGCTGGTGGACTGCACGGGTAGCCAGATGGCAAATTTAGAAAACTGCAAGCTGCCGTTGGGCACACGGCCTGCCGGAGGGCATAGATTCGGCCATCATGTTTTCCGAGGGTGCCACCTTGTCAAGGTGTTCGCCAATGAGACGGTTATATCCGCCGCCGTGGGTGGGAGGCGGATGACGAATCCCCAGTCAGGGTCGCAGTGGGGATTCGGGCTAGAGCCGAGTGAACCGCCGGGAAGGGAAGGTTTGGGCGGACGGCTCGCCCGGGCCTCGAATATGGACAGACAGGATCTCGATATTTGGTCAGCACAAGGAATGAAGATTAAAACAGTCCGTACCTTATATCTTAGTGTATAGTCTAGCTAGGCCGCTATATACAGACATTGCTTCGGAATGCATGCACCATCCAAGGCCTCTAAAAGTTGGGGAAAGCTCTCACGAGACTGCTCAATTGTGCGCGCACCATGACCCGCCTTGTATGTAACGGAAGGCAGGGGCATACAGTAAAAGTGCAGGTCGAGGAGCAATTGATGCAGCAGGTTCGCGTGGCTCGTTTGCACCTTGGAAAACTGTCTATTATTAAGTCGAGTGAAATATGCTGCCCTGCCCTGCAAGATTACAGCGGCTTCAGTACCAGAATAGAGTTGAGACGGGATGAATCTTCCAGCCGGAGTATGTGCCTGGTTGGCATGCAAGCCCATCATGATGGCGTAGAGAACCGGCGACCTGGTCATCGACCATAAGACAACGGATTCATTGTTTTTGGGGCGGCAGGGGCGCTTGGTTTCGAAGGAGTCTGCCACGCTCCGTTGCGGCGTTGCCAACGGCCGGTAAAGAAGTGGGAACAAAAAGTCCGTCAGCGGAGGCAGCGGGGCCGAATCGGTGGAATATGCCCAGTATAATGTCTATCTTGGCTGGCAGGATAAGAGATTTGGCCTAGACTAAGCCCTTCTCGTGGTTATTGTATGTTTTGGCATGCATCCAATGCTTGGTATACCGTACGTAGTCGTATCATCGCGAATTAGGGGTTTGAAGATAGAGGGGAGGTCTTCCCAATTTCCATTCGCTCATGAACGTGGATGTGTGGCCCTTGTCAAGATCGAGGGGGCGGGGGTCCATGGAGGCCGTGTGGGCTGAGATTCGAGTTGGCGGGTTGAGGTTTCGGATGCTGACTACCGTTGTAGGGGGGTCACGATCTTGGAGACGTTGCTAGTGCTTGACAAGTACGAGAGATAAGTACCGAAGCCAACGCCGGACTGTGCTGTTGGTACAGTACAGTGGAATCTATATACACGTGAACAGCAGGCGAAGACGGAGCTGAAGCTGAAGCACAGTTTGTCATACGCAGTACGATGTCACAAATAGGAGTCGAGATGAGAAACCAAAGATTGGCGGGGTGAATGCATGCCACGATTCAAGTTAGCGAGCCTCAGGTTAGCGCGGACAAGGTAGGCTGTCTGCGTGGGTAGACAAGGTTGAGTTGGTTGGTTTACAGGGAGGGGCCACAGGGCAACGGCAGTGCAGCACACGCGCCTACCATTCATTGTCCCACTGCTGTGCTAATTGTAGCACCTTATACCTGACTTCGCCTTGGCATAACTTAATACTGTACAGAGTACGGATATCTCAGGGAGAAGAAAAACACTAACCAATCTGAAGAGTTCCGTTTTTTCTTCTTCTTTTTTAATTAATTAATTCCGTTTAGAATTAGGTACGGCCTACCCAGTAACAATAAGATAAGGTTATACTCCTTCCCTTTCGAGTGATCCATACCAAGGCTTAGTGGCAGGAAGTAAGTACCTGTCCCTACCTATACCTCCTCCTACCTAGGTGCGATACGGTGCCTGTGTCTCGCTCTCATAACTTTTCGTTGGTATGTCCATTGAATCGACTTCAGCGGAAACGGGTTGAATTTCACAATCCCACGCAACATCTCACATCCGATTACTTATCAACCCCACCGCTCTGAGTCTTCCAAGACTACATATACCTAGGTAGGTATGTAGGCATTTGCCTGCCTGCCTTGGGCTCGCTTACGGTCTGTCGGTCTGGGGTGTTAGTTAATATTAGTCAAGTGCCCTGTCAATAACAGCCACCTGAGAACAGACGGATGGCGATCAAACACGCCCAAGGCCACGGCTCAAAATCAAGCCTCCGTTTCATCGGTCCGTCACTCGTTTACGGGTCACGTTACGTATGAGACTCGCGACTCGCTTTCGAGTATCGACCCGACGCACGTCACCCAAGCAGTACCCTACCTACCTGCCGGACACTGTATTAACGATATATACAAACTTTGGCGCTATCGCTGGCTCTAACCAGATCATTCAGGTTTTTTATGGGGGATCTGGATGTCGATCTATCCTACTGTGATTGCTCATGACGAAAGTCTATTCGTCTTCGAGAACAATGGAAACAGGTCGTCTCGGCATTGGCTCCGGTGTTGGGTCTCGTAAGCACTTGGCTAAGTCATTTCGACGGGGCTTAAATGATTGGAACGGACAAGTTCACCTTCGGTTGCATCCATCCGCCCTTGTTGACTTGTCTGGGCCGCCAACCCGTCACTACCTATTGTGGAAAAGAAAGAGAATGGGGTATACATATTGACACACAATCCCATCTTTGTTCCTTGGCCTTATTCTCGAATTGCTTTTGATGATTTTAGTACCTCGCCTTTCCTATTCGAGACGAGCCGTTTAAGACAAAGCGTCAATCACGATCAAGGTGACCAATGATTGGAAGCGAATCTCTTGCGCCTTGCAGTACATATGGAGAACCTGGCTGACAACATTGGTCGCGTTATCTTGGTTCAAGCAAGACCCGTGCTCTTTCTTATCGGTACAGTCACAAGTCTTCATGTTGTTGAACGTTATCCAGTAACCTGGTTTTCGGACCAGATATACTGTAATTGTTCGTGGAATATGTGAATATCATCAGAACCGCATCGACCACGTGTCTGGACTTTTCGACGTACAAGGAACAATAGCTTTGGGGTATGCATCTGGAATGAGCCCCTGTTAGTCTACAATTGGTTGCTGCCTTGAAAAATCACGGATACTGTACAGCATTTATTAGACAGGTGTGCGGCGCAACATCAGCCGCGATGTCAATCCCAACTAAGTCTGACATGGGAACGCCACTAACTAGATAGAAGCTGACCAGCTGCTTTGGTCACTGGGCGCCAATCTACGAGAGGATAGCAATCCGAATTCCTCGCATTGTGTTGAACAATCTTCCGCTGTACAGGCTACAGCACCTAATCGCAACCATTTGCCTGGTTCAAGTGCCGACTGAGAATTGGTCCAATTAACTCGCGACTACTCCGCTGAGTGTTTGCTTACTAGTCGGTTCTTGAGACATTCTAGCCGTCCGTGACTGGGATGCTTCACCCTTTCACTCCACTTCGTCGGCGAACAGGCTTATTCTCAACTCAACGCCCTCTTCCCGCATGGCTCGGAAGCTTACGTACCCTGTTCCACATGGCCCAGGCGCTTCAGGATCAGCTCCATCGTGCTTGACTAGAGCCATATGAGGTAATCATAGCGATAATCGTTTGGCTTCGGTCCAGGACGAATAAACGAACGACACCACCGGATTGATAGCACACTTGTGTTCGTCGACAAGCGATGTATGGAATTCGATATGAAGCCGACTCTGTTGGTCTGGTTTCTATAGACAAGAAAACGCCCTAAGAACGATAGTATAAGCTAAGATATAGCTAGCAACGGGTTGCCTATGCTCCGATGATCATCTACCAATGGTATTAGCTACCGAGCGGAATGGCGCCACCGACAGTTTCACGGCTGGTCGCCAAAGTGGAATTCTCGATTATCACTCTATCAGAGATTTGGCTGTTTCCTCGCCATATCGTTTTCGATGAGCGAGAATTAACAACTGCTGCATCTGCATATAAATTCTGTTCCCAGTATACCTACTCAAGAGGCAGATATTGTTGAATTGAAGCCGGACTAACTTGCATTTCGCGTACATGCCGAGTCAACGATCGGCATCTTCACATAAGTAATCAGCTGCAGCCGTACAATACATACTTGACAGCGCAGCTAGGGCGGCATTCCAGGATCTGCTTGTTGGAACACGTCCAGTAATGGATGGCAAATATTTGGTCCTCTACATTCACTATCCGTATAGGGGCACCAATACAATCAAACCCCCGCAATGTCTGAAACTGAGCCATGCTGCATCCTCACTAAGACGGGGAGCCGGCCTTTTTCACCTTAACTGGTGGCAGTCGATATTTCACCGCCAGCTAATATTCTGTGACAAAGACAATCCTCGCTACCACCTGGCGGGAAGCCGAAGAAGATAAAGGCTCATGTCACCCAATACGTTACAGATGTCGTGAATCCTCATACACATTTGTTATAGATCATGGGAACCGTTCCGATTCGCGCCGTTACACCAGTCAGTTGGCGGGTTGGGATCAAATGGACTGTACCTGCATGAATTGCTGACTATACGGATATGGCCACTCTACTCAAGACTGAGGCAGATACGAAGTCAGAAAACATGTGTAAGAAGCCAGGGGACGAAAAGCCGCTCTCATAGTGGCATAGAATATGGAACGAAACAACGAGGATTTAATTAACTTGAAGGAAGAACCCAACACTCTTCCTTGTCGCTTTGAAAGTGCTGAGATATGGACTCAAGATCCTGCGTACCTGCAAGTTATTCTTGCAACATGCTGGTCTCCTCCCGGTTGAGGTTGAGATTGCTTTGCTTTTGGTGTGGGAATTGGAACGGGGGTTATGTTCCTTGTTCCTGGAATAAGACCCCGGTGTGACAGGATAAGCTGCTGTCGACGGTTCCAAGCGGCTTGGGGAGAAAGGGAAGTAAATGAGAGAAATTCTGAGAGGGTCTCAGGTCGTGGATTGCATGGCGAATATTGAGTGATTGAGCCAATTCCTATCGTGCAAGTGCGCTCATGCGCCCTATCATCAGTTAGCACATGTGCTAATTGAAGACTAGGTCGGGCCTAGTACCCGTGGTCAGCACTTGATGCGATGATCGGTGGGCGTCTGCGGAGGTCAAGAGTCAAGAGTCAAGAGACAGGAGACAAAGGATTTCGGCACTCATTTCAACTCATCAATCTAAGCCACAATGACAAGCCTGCCAAGCGACATACCTACCTTTTTCTGTCACCGCATCAGTTTACATCATATACCAGATATACGACGAACAGAGTGTTTACGAAATCCTATATAATAGATATACTTCACATATTATAACAACCTTGGAATAAAGGTTCGAAACCATGACCATAACGGGGCCGGGAGCTCCCGCAATTATGAGCACTTCTATTGGACCAGGAGTTCAACGTCAATCTGCTGTCAAAACTTGAATTAATCGGCGCAAATTTTTATACGGAAGCACGAGTCAACGTCTACTAGCTAGTATCACGGACTTGGAGCGAAAAAACTCGCAAAGGGTCAAACTCAAATTATACGCTCATAAAGTTGCATTCTCAGTACATTAGACCATTGATATTGGCAAAGAATCAACATGTGCAAGTCTCGGGTTCACAGCTTCCTCCAAGCTCTCCCAAAGGTTGAGCAGCATCTCCACATCGAAGGGACTCTTGAGCCTGAGCTTCTATTCGCTCTCGCTGAGAAGAACGGGATCAAGCTTCCAGACGACCCTGTCTACGAATCTGCCGACAAGTTGCGAGAGCGCTATGGACGATTCACATGTCTGGATGATTTCCTGCACTACTATTATCTCGGGATGAGTGTACTCATCACCGAGAACGACTTCGAAACTCTTGCGTACCAGTACTTCCAGAGAGCTGCCAGCGAGAAAGTCCGACATGCTGAGATCTTCTTTGATCCCCAGGCGCATATTGCCCGAGGTGTCAGCTATGATACCGTTGTTGCAGGCCTTACTGCTGCCAAGCAACGTGCTCAGAAAGATCTGGGTATCACCGTCGAGCTTATCGTCTGCATTCTTCGCCACCTCCCTGTTCCCGAGTCTCATGCTCTCGTTGACACTCTGCTTGATCGTGGACACTTCAACGACGGTACTCTGACGGGCTTCGGCATGGTATCAAGCGAAAAAGCTTTCCCACCTGAGCTCTTCACCGAAGTCTATGCCCGAGTCGCAAAGACTGGGACTCGTCTGACCACCCATGCTGGCGAAGAAGCACCCCCTTCATTCATCACCGCCTCACTTGAGCATCTCAAAGTCTCGCGTATTGACCATGGTCTCGCAGCTGCTCAGGACCCCGAGCTTCTCAAAAGACTGGCTGCCAACCGCACTCTTTTAACTTTCTGCCCCTGGTCCAATGTTGCTCTCTGCAACCTTCCGGAGTTAGCCGACGCCCCTGTTCGCAAGTTCCTTGATGCCGGGGTCCTTTTTAGTGTCAACAGCGATGATCCTGCTTACTTTGGTGCCTACGTTCAGGAGGTGTACTGTCGCGTCCAGGATACCTTCAACCTTTCTCTCAAGGACTGGGCTTGGATCGTGCGTGGCGCCGTTGAGGAGAGCTGGTGCTCTGAGGAGCGCAAGAAGGAGATTCTGAAGGAACTTGAGCAGGTTCTAGAGGATTATAAGGATTTGGAGGCGTGATTTAGTATACACAAGTTAAGGCGTTGGGGATGGGGAATATGAGAGGTGGTGGAGATACCCTGATTTTGCACGAGGATACGACGATAGGGACTACAACTTGTTACTGTTCATGGGAAGGCAGAGACCATCTAAAAATGAGCTACAGCTCTTGGACCAGCTTGTTAGTGTCTGGTTTATTATCTGACATAAACCCTCCCGACTCCCGCATCTAAGCAGCCCTCCGTGAACCCTGCCTTGAATATGCCAAATACAAATGCGCCACCTCGTCGTAACCGACACATCTAATCAAATGCTTCGTTTTTCAAAAGTTCGAACGCAGCCGGGCTAACCCCTAACCTTCCGTGGTGTCCATGGTCTCGCTCTTAATCTTGTCCTTAGCGGCCTGTACCCGCTCCTCTCGCCATTGCTCAATCTTCTCCTTGAGCTCCGTCTGTGGAATAGCGTCATCAATAGTCATAGCCTGTCGGGTAAAGGGGTCCTTTGGATCGCTCAGTAGATGCTGGACGATAGTAGACCGGTCAACGATGTGCTTGCTGGGCAGGAGGACAGGATCTTTCATGAGATCACCCATGATGGGATCCTCGAACTCGGCCGGGATATCTCCAAGATCCAGCTCGGCCTGGTCGAGAATTGTCTTGGCCTCCTCAAACTTGGTCCTCAGCTTGTCCCAACGAGCAATAACGGCTGGGTCCTTTTGGTGCTTTGATGTAAGGATACGTGAGACACGCTCAAGCACTTCCGGCTTGTAAGAACGACCATCTGCAGCGACGGCGTCGATAAAGACGGATGAGGTACCAAGGTTGAGGTAGATATCGACAATGTCCGAGATGATCTGGATAGGGCGGAAGTGGTACTTGTCCCTGTTGCTCACACTAAGCTCAGCTGCCGCCTTCTTGCCTGCGAGTGTCTCCAGGTTGTAGTTGAGCATGCTCGCGAGACGAGATACAATTTCAGGCATAGTAAATGCTTCGCTCATGGCGTCGGTGAAGAGTTTCATCATTTCAAGTGTCTCGTTAGCCAGTTGCATAAAAGACGTTGCCTGGTTAGCCAATTGCTGCAACTCTTCGTCCTTCTTTTGACGGTCCTCAGTGGACAATGACTGGTTTTCGAGATCTCTCTCAATGGCTCTGATTTTGGGGAATTTGGAAAGGGCCTCGTCAAGGACGTAGGTGGCATCGTTCAGCAACATGTTGACAAACTGTACAAAGAACTGTTTGTTGACCCTGCGCAGATGTCAGTAACTTATTTCAATTCGTAAGATTAAAAATTACGCACCGGCTCTCTCGTGTCAGCTGTCGCTTATAGTGATCATTAACCCAGACACATTTGATCACCTGAAAGATCTCATATCGGATGTTGAATTTGTCATAGAAGGCAGAGTCAGCACCCGTGGACTCGCACTCGATGTAGAATTTCATCAAGCCCTTCAGAAGATGATCGTTGGCAAACTGACTGCCAACAAGCTGATCGCCCAAGACTCCTCGCTTGAGGTGCATCAACGGCCAGGTAGCGGAGAAAAGCAGCGAGACCAGTGAAGACTTGAGATAAGGGTTCTTGATGTACTCTGTTGAGCGAAGGAATGTCACGCAGAGCGCAATCATTTCGTCGCCAACAGCGCTGGGAAGGATTTTAGGTAGCCATCTGATCAGCTGTTAGCCGTGGGACTTTTTGCGCCAGAGCGCGGAGACCAACCTGAAAATAAACTTGAAGTTGTCTACGATGTTCTGTAGTGTATATTCAGGAAGACATGAGAAAACATCTGATTTCTCTGCAGGAAGGGGCAATCTAAAGTTGTCAGTACGTCAATCGCCTCGCATCAGGTTACATACTGTATCTCCTTGGACTCTTGACCAGGCTTGTACTCTGATCGAGTTACCAACCGAAGCAGCCAAACAGCCACAATTCGCATGAAGCGCAACGATGTGCTCTGCATTCGCTCGTCGAGCAAGACGCCCTCGATGGAAAGTTTAAGGCCGATGCTCTTTTCAAGTGCGTCGACATGTCTCTTGACAGCCTTGTCGTATTGTTCAAGTTGTACAGGGGCGCTGAGGAACTTGATACGTTCTGCCTCCATAGCCTGGACTCGCTTCTCCAAATACTTGATATCTCTGTCCAAGTTTTTCAATTGAGAGTTACAGGATTCACTTCCATAGTGATGGGCCGCCAGAGTCAAGAAGAAGGCTTCAGAGATGAAGTTAGTCTCGCCGGGCAACTTGTTGGCGTAGAACGACTCCGAGTATGACTGGTCGGCATTCAACTTGGTCTCATCCGTAATGTCTATCCGTGGCTGCTTCCTGAAATAGTTGTCATCAATCTTATTTACCTTGCTGAAATCCATATCCATGAAAGGTTCACAGAATCGGTCTAGAATCGTGGTCACGTTAATCATAAACCCATTGGAAGCGACTTCCCGAGGGTCCACCTGAATTGCCCTCCTCTTGTGGTTCGTGTTCATGATGTAGGCAAACCAATCCAGTGTTCGTGATCTTGTATCCTGGCCTGCCCGGATAAATGCATTCGTGATTGCAAAAATGTCGTCTTGGTGTGTTCTCAAGACCATTCGCAGCGCGTCTTGAGCGGTTGTGATTCTGCCCTTGTCAAGAGCACGAGCTCCTGGGAAATAGCTCTTGATAACCTCGCCCTGAAGTGGCGAAATACGGAAGAAGGGTCCTAGAATAGTGTGCTTCTCAATACCTGCGGCAGACTGGGCCATGTTGAAGCATGGATGCTTAGCCAGATTGACAATCAGAGGTGGGAACCTTGCGTAAGTCAACATAGCTTGGATGTACGGCTTGTAGTCCTGATCCATAGTCATACTACCTAGCCTGCTGCTGATTTGAACCATAGCGTCGTTGAAAAGGCCAGGGAAGGCCTCGTCGTCATCGAATCGCTTGATGGCCTCCTGAATGAAGTTGAAGCAAAGACCTCCCTCGTCCTGCACGCCTTTCAGGAGATATGGCATAAGTGTGTCATGCTTGGGGTTGGGCTGGCGGCTGTACACAGGTGTCAGAGTTGTAGAGTCGGCGCAATGGGAATACTTACCCATAAAGATCCGGCATAGTCAGGGCGAATAGACAACCGCTCATACACAAGCGCTTTGCCTCTTCGTGCACTTCAAACTTGGATCCTTCCGTTGCTTTAAGCTGGATAGACGACTTCACCGCACGCTTCCAGCATGGTAGGAAGTAGTTCATCAGGGGCTTATCCTGAGGATAACTACTAGCGGCCTCCATGAGAGCTTGATCTAGTGTGTTGACGGAAAGTTTCAGAGGTTCTCCCGCTTCGTTCAGCTCTTCGTTCAGACTCGGAAGGAATGTCAGCCGTTGACCATGGCTGTTGATCATGTTGTGCGGGTCCACAGTGATGCGGAAGATCTGGGAAAGTACTCGGTCGGCATAGTCGGCGTCGGACTCAGGCTGAATGTTGGTGGGTTTCGGGGAGGCTCGATCCGCTGGAGCAGCGTCGTCAATCTCAGATGCCAGTCTCTTGCGTTTCACACGGGGGCTACCTGTTGATTTCGGCGCCTCTGCCTTGACCCCTAGCTTATTGAAGGGGTTTTGGCTAGAGGTTGCCGCGGGGGCGGAGGAAGTGATATTAATCTTGGGCCGTGAATCGGCATCGGATTGCGGCTTCGGTGTTGAGGTTCGCGAGGGGTTGGACGATTCGGAATCGGGTGCCTTGTTCTCGTCGGACTTGGAGGATACAGGTGTTGACGTTCCTAGCTTAGCGAGACGTCTTGCGCGAATCTAGAACCATAGCTTAGCATGCACTCCCCATCATGAGTTCATCTGAAATCAACTTGCCTGCTCCATCTTTTCCTTGTCTGGGGCGTCGCCTCCCGCCCAGGATGGTTGCTCGTTAGGGTCCATTGCTGAGGTTCACGGACGGAAATGGGATAAAATGGGGGGGAGAAGTAAGAAGGATAGAGTGATGTCGAAAGCAAGAAGTTGAAGACGGATGACAAGGCTGAGACCGAGATGGGAGATCTATGAGGTGTGGACCCGAGCCTCACAAGTACTAACGTAGATGGATGGATGATGAGCTTGGGGACTTGAGGGTGGGGGGATCCCAGGCAGAACAGAGCTGCCCTGGGCTTTTGACTTTCGGCTGGCGAAGTGGGGGCGGTGAGGCTGCCTGCTAGGTAGACTTTAGTGGCTGCTCATAACTGTGGCGCTGAGTTTGCGGTGATAAACGATTGCTTGTAATAGAAAGACCTGGAAGACTTCTGGAAGACTTGAAGCTCTTTTTCCAGTGTTGGTAATGACATTCGAGAGAATCTGTAATAAGATGATATTAATCAGACGGAACTTCTGGCGGTCAAGAACTCAAGCTTTATGTCTACCTAATCAAGTATACTGAAACTCCGCAGTGCTTTCTCAAACTCCGCTGACTACGGCAACGTAAAGCGGTTCGCGATTTGGCCGCGATACAGCCATGATATATGTTGGGTTTCTCTATTGGATGGAGCCGCGGCGAACTAATGCGGTGCACAAGTCCGCCTCGTTCGTACTAGAATATAAGATTCCTCTCTGTTATCTTTCAACTAAGGATCAAACCCTAACGTCAAGCTCACGGAGCTTGGAACAATAGCCTAGTTACATGTCTTAAGAAGAAAGTGTATCGCGAGAAGGATACAAGACAATCGAATCAATGCCAAACTCAAGTCTTCTGATTAAAGAATTCTAAATAAAAGTAGACCATCAACGCAACGCTTGACCGAACCGAGTGCCAATAGTTTTTTCCGACCAAGCCTGTATGTTGATGCAGGGGTATCCCATAAACCGTGAATGCGCCAAAAACAAGAATTACAATTAAAAGCAACTCAAGAAGAATGGTAATACGCGACCTAGCCCAGCAAGCCCGTCACAGACGAGGCAGGTCTGCCCCTTCGGCACTAGCTGAGCGACGGCGTTCCGAGAGACGGGGGCCTTCTACCGACCGGTCTCTCTGGAGAGTCGCCGTTGACCCGGAGCCCGCGGCCGCTCTTATGCGGCCTTCTTCGCGGCTTCGGTTCAAAAGCCAGTTAACATGCATTCGGATCATGTTAATGTTGTTTCGTAGTTCGGTCACCTCTTCACGGATGGGCATGATTTGATTGATAGTCCACATGCTCTGTCGCGCCTCAAGATGTGTTAGATTCTGGTGAACTTCTTCAAAGCCAGCGTCGAGGTCTTGTATGGTGCGGTTGTCTCCTACGACAGAGTCGCCCACGCCTCGGCGACTGAGAGTTGAGTTAAATTCGGTGATGCGTTGGTTCGTCTCGTCCTGGCGGTTTTGTAGCTGCTGGACTTGTTGACCCAAATCGGTATACGATTGGATGACTTCTCTTTGGGATCTGATGATCATGCCTGATGGGGTTTCTGGGTGGAATGGACAGCCTAGGGTATGAGCATCCATCGCTCCACGCATAACACGAGCTGGACAACCAAACTCGCTATATAGACAGTTGATGACAGTCCCCTCGCATTCCAATTCATCATGGGCCTTGATTTGACTGCGATAGACAAGCTTCCAGCAAGTCTCGCATCGGGTCTTACTCATAGCACAAGATAACAGATGAAGCTCACGGTCGGGAGCTTCGAAAGACAATTTGCAGTGTTGACATTTGTCCTCTTTGTGTGGACAGGTATCGTCTGTAGGCTTGGATCGTAGCCTCTTATCACAATTAGTGCCGGGACAGGTAAAGTCCTTGAACCGACATTCTGTAGTAGCGTGCACCTCGACGACTTCCCGGCGGACTTCCGACTTGCATCCTCGTGCGTGATAAGGGCACTTGACCTTCAAGTTATTAAGCTGTGTGCGAATGAGTCGTGGTGCGCTGAAGCAGTTGGGCCATGCTAGAGGTTCTCGATCGATGGGACAGGTGGTTCCTGATGGACTAGAATCGATACTTTGCCGTAAACATCGGTAGCAGAAGGTGTGATCGCAGGGAGTTGTAACCGGATCCACGAGAGGGTCATGGCAGATAGGACAAAGTAGGTTGGGGTCGGGCTCATTGACATATGTCAAAGAGTACATGTCGAAGATGCAGCTTCCTCCATAGCGTTTGGGGATTCCAAGAGAAGAGAGGTGAGGAGAAACCATAGGTCCCGTCCGCCGGTCGGAGTCGACATTCGGTATCAATAGGCCTGGAGCATATGTAGGATCGATCCGGGCTCTAACATCTTGCCTGGCTTGATGAGTGATCTGTGCCCCAACATAGAAAGTATCTGGCGAAGGTGGTCGGACGAGGCTAGTAACGAGATCGGGAGTTGGAGATTGGCGGCGCAAATTCCGGCGAGCGAACCGACGAGCTGCGGCCGGGCTTAGGTGAATTCCATCATCGCTAGACTCGGAAGCCGATGTTAAGAGTGCAGGAGGAGCAGCTGAAGATGATGAGGCCGTAGGAGTCGGTTGCTGAGAATCTCGGAGGATGGTGGCCGCCGTAGGAGGAGTTGTCGCCATGGTCGGTCGGGCGGTCGGACGGGGTTCGAATCGACTAGGCTAGACAGGAACAGAGGCAGAATTTGAAGCGTCGAGGTCGAGACATGTATTCGTATTTAGTGTGCGACGTCGTGATGACGCTCAATAAGCGGGGGTTTGCTGTCTTGATGGAAATGGGAGAAAAGAAAGATCTCGATGTGCACAGTCAGGACGGTATTGGGGCGGAGGTAAAGCCGAGGAGGCAAGGCAAATGCCCATGATGTGACACGAATGGATGGATTGGTAGACTAACAATTTAGCGAGCGAGTCTAGGAGGTAGTATTTTGGCGGGGTCGACAAAGGAAGTGGATCAAGGAGAGTTTGCTTGGCGAGCGAGAAAACAGGGGTCGCATTCTGGGAAACCAGAGATGTTCATGAATTGAGGGTCTGGGGAGGACATTTTGGGAAGTAATTGGGTCATGATCTAGCGAATACTATGCGATTTCTTCTATGGGTATTTTGGTATGCAATTCTCCATCTCTATATGAGGTTTTTTTTTTTTTATCATCTTCAAACATCACCATCTCTGACCTTTTCAGTCTCAAAATACGTGCCTGTCAGGGTCCTTGCCTAGTCTTTTTTTCTTACCGATTACATCATTTCTCGGTCATTCCGCCTTACTTTTTTTGTCCCATAGCCCATGTTCCCCGCCTACACTGCACTGAACAGTGCTGTACTGGGCCATGAACCCTTCCTCCTTAGGCTTGGGCTCACCGTTTGACAGTTTGAAAAACAGGGGCTTTCCGCTTTAGCATTCAAGGGAAGCAAGCTTCAAGCCAGGACCTTTTCTTTCTATCCACTCCACTTTGAGCCTTGATTGCTTGAACCTTTTCGCTTGAGTCATGCATTGAGAGCCCTGGGTTTTTTCCCAACGGCATTCCATTCAAATTGACAGCGGCAATGCGAACCAACGTACGCTAGGGCTGCAGTGACACGTTTGACAGCTCTCGATGTGTCCCTGTGTTCTTGTTGCTGCGACGATGACCCCGATACTTCCGCCTTTTGAGTGACCCTGAGGCCCTATTTGATTTGTTTGTCTCTCCGAATTACTATGCGGTTCCGTATCCGTAAAAACGGTAGAGAAAAGGCCCGGGATCTACGGCTCCGCAATGGAGTTTAGAGTTTGTAAAAACATGGCATATGGTCTTGTCAACCCGGAAAGGAAAAAAAAGTGTTATTGACCGACGGAACAATGATATAATGAGATACCACCGGATATCCCAAAGACTCATTCACTGTGTCACAAGGTTTCGATGTGATTCTTTCTACTGGGCGGCGGATGTTACGGTATCAGCTTTAGTCTGAGGCGGTTAAAGAAGGTCGTCATGAGATTCCAAACCACTTGGCAGGATAACTCTATTTCCTATGAATCAGTAAATACTGAGTCAGTGCTTAATTCGGTATCATTAATACTAGAGGATGAGATCGTAGTATCTAAATTTGATAAACCCATACTAGGCTATAACAAACTTGTGACAAAGAAATATTACGACTACCACAGAAAGTTCATGTTGTGAATAGAGCGAGCGGTTTCTAGGAGCAATGGCACATGGAACGCCCCAACTCTTGGTCATAAATACAGATTAGAGAAAGGATTTTTTAAAGACTTCATCTCACGTTAAATCTCTTGGTCCGGAAGCTCATGTTCAGAGTCGAAATCGAGAATTATCATGGGGCTATAGGGTATGGACTCTACCAACCCACTTGGATGAACAAGGTCATTGCCCGTCCCGTATCCCACTCAGCCTCCAATTCTGCCTGAAGTTGAGCCTCACTTTCTCTTCATCATCAAGGCAGGCTACCACGAGGCATCTAGCAGCTGACGTGGCCGATATTGACTCGAGTACTGATTCGTCTCCCGTAGCTGCAATACAACGTCAGATGATTAGCCAAGATTCCGCTACAGCTACAGATGATGAACAAATACATGGCCTCAAACTGAAAAAACAGAAGAATAGTTCAGCTAAA
Organism: Fusarium aywerte; assembly: GCA_013186375.1. Lineage (NCBI taxonomy): Eukaryota > Fungi > Ascomycota > Sordariomycetes > Hypocreales > Nectriaceae > Fusarium > Fusarium aywerte. The sequence goes on from JABCQV010000238.1 coordinate 106,111, forward strand.
TTGCCAACATGCGGCTTAAAGAACCAAGTTATTCACTCAACCATGCTCTTCTAGGTATGCAATACGGGAGCTGCTTTAGCTCTGACTACCTACCTAGGTTTTGGCCCCCAATTTGCTGCTTTAAAGTCGTTTCCTTTCAGCCTCATTTCTTGTCCAAGACCATCCGTTTTGGCCGGACAGTCACAGTCAGTTGCCGTCATCTTATGAATGATAGTTCATATGTGATAAAATCCAATGATGAGTTCTCAGAGACAACAATTTGGCGAATCAATGTTTAAACATGGTTTCATCAGACACAGCCCCTTGAAAAAAAGAGCCTCTTTCAACCTCAAAAACACGAGACCAAGCCACCTATAACACCCAGAAAAGGCATCATGTTGCAGAACCGACAGACCTGATTTCTTTGCTGTTGCCTAATTATCTGCGACAATTCTTGATGCATTGCACCCTCCTTCTTTCAGCCGTAAGATATTAACACAGCCTTGTGCACTGCATGAGCCGACTCCGTACAGTGCAGTGATGGTCTAGTAAAAGCGGCGGCTTACAAGAGGCCAAGACAGGCTGCAGCTGCACTTACAGTGTACTTCGCGCAATCGCATGTGCAACGCGGGATGGCGTACTGTTACCTTGATCATCCGACAAACAGCTCGTTGTCTATCTGAGTAACATATGTAACCAATGGATGTTAATAACGGTAGGCTATGGCTGAGTATATAGAGACCGGATGCCTGTTCCAAGGGTGCGACTTGGAAGTTTCATAACCTAATACTCAACTTTCATCCCCAATCCCCAATCCCCAATCCTCAATGTTATTCTCTATTCTACAGCTATGAAACCTCCCCAGCCTCCTCCTGCTGGCCAGCCGGCCCCAAACACTCCCAAGCCGAAACGCAAGAACCTAGGCCCTCAAGCTCTCGTATCTAAGTTCTGGACAAAGTATCACTCCAAGACTCCTGGGAAGGTTACTTCCATCTTCCCCCAGAGTCTTTACGAGTCTCTCCTTGAGGATGCGGACTCGTCGTACCCAAAATCTCGTAACGCGGCGCAGAGCTACGAGGCTGCCGCGAAAGACTGCCGTGCGCGAGTTCGCACCGTTGTAAAAGAGTGTGAGCGTACCAATGCCAAGTTCACCGACCCAGACTTTGATATAGAGGCCGACTTTACATCCCATCAGGATAATTGTCTTTATGGCATTGTCAGAAACTTTTGCCCTATTTGTGGAGGTGACAGCGATGATGAAGATGAACTGGAGTACGGCTCTACGGCTGTCGCTCAACGTATCAAGAAGAGTCGCGATCGCAGGCCAAGTGATATGCAGGTAAGCAAGAAGCGTGTTAGCAACATCAACAACCTGCGGGAAGCCGGCCCTTTTCACAGAGACTACATCTGTCGAAGAGATAGACCCGGTTCCGTCCATCGCATTCCTTGGATCTTTGAAAACCCCCAATTCACCGTCGACGGCTTTTCCAGCTCAGACATCAAGCAGGGTGCCACTGGCAACTGCTGGTGGCTGGCTGCTCTCGCAACGATCGCTCATCGCAAAGACTTAATGAAGAAGATTTGCGTTGCACGAGACGAAGAATGCGGTGTTTATGGCTTTGTCATCTACCGCGATGGAGAATGGATCTCGACTGTCGTGGACGATAACCTCTACTTGACGCACAATGATTTTGGAGAGGAAAGCCAAGTCTACGACGCCACCCTCAAGAAGGCACGTCGATACAAGAAGCAGAAGCAAACCGGTTCCGAGTCTTTGTACTTTGCCAAGTGCGAGGACCATAACGAAACCTGGTTGCCCTTGCTCGAGAAAGCAGTGAGTTAGCAAGCGTAGTTATGCCAGACGGAAGCTAATATTGTCAGTTTGCCAAAGTCCATGGTGACTATCAAGCCATGGAAGGTGGATGGGCTGGAACCGCTGTCGAGGACCTTACTGGTGGCGTAACTACTGTAGTCGCCGGAAATAGAGTCCTTCGCAAGGAGCGACTGTGGCGAGAAATGCTCGGATCGGATGGTGAAGATGGAGAGTTTGTCTTTGGCTTGTCTGCAAGTGGCCCTGGGGATGAGCACAAGAACGGAATTACGCTGCAGCATGCTTATTCCGTGCTCAAAGTTGCCGAGGTGGAGGACGAAGACGGCGTGAAGCTTCGCCTGGTCAAGATTCGGTAAGCACCCTTTGACCGGTACTGTACCGGCCTTCTAACAGGTCTAGAAACCCCTGGGGACAGAAATCCGAAGCCGGCCAAGGCGCGTGGCATGGTCCATGGTCAGATGGCTCCAAGGAGTGGACTCCGTACATGATCAAGAAGTTGAAGCATGAGTTTGGTGACGACGGAGTCTTCTGGATGTCTTTTAATGACATGCTTGACAGCTTCAAGTGGCTTTACAGAACCCGACTCTTTGATGAGCGATGGACAGTGGCTCAGCAGTGGTTGAGTGTCAATGTCTCTTGGCTTACCGGCTACCTTAAGAAGAAGTTTGTTGTTGAGGTCGAGGAAGAGGGCATGGTGGTTATTGTTCTTTCACAAGTACGATTTGTCCCCCGAATGAGATGATCAGTACTGAAATATTCCAGCTCGACGACCGCTACTTCACCGACCTAAAGGGACAGTACGAATTCACTCTAAACTTTCTCATCAAGTCAACCAAAAGTCAGAAAACTATCTGCGATGTAAGTCCAGTGCACCAGTGGGATCGACGCTCAATCAACTGTGAGGTCGAGCTCGAACCAGGTACCTATGAAGTTATCCCCAAGATTATGGCCGAGCGGCATGTGTGGCGGCCAAGGGTAGAAAAGATGGTCAAGAGGGCAGCAGACGAAAATCCGAAGAAGCTCCGCCAGATAGGTCTGCACTATGACCTCGCCCACGCAAAGGGCGGGATAGTAGATGAGGACGAAGCTCTTCGCAAGAAACATGAGGCGGTGAAAAAGAAGAAGCTCAAGGGTAAGAAGCAGGAAGACAAGAAGAAACAGATGGCGCAGGCGATGGCACGGATGGAAGCAGCAATGGTGGCGATGAGACACGAGTACAATCAGACTCTCAGCCAGCAAGAGAAAGTAAAGGAGAGGGAAACAAAGGAGGAGTCGACCGAGGAGAAGAAGAACCATGACGAAGCTGTTCTGGAGGGATCTGCCGTCGAGGTTAAATCAGACCAGGCACCTCCAGGAACTTGGCCGGAAGATTCTGCAAAGAGCGACTTGGATGTTCCGAAACATTCTGAAACATTGGTCGAGCCAAGCAAGCAGCCATGTTCCCACGAGGCAGGTCAGACGACAGATGGGAAGAGAAGAATGTCTTTTCGAGCCCCATCTCCTCTCGTTTATCGCCGTGATCCTCCCACACCATCGGCGTCACCGATCCACTATCAAGATCAACATCATGATCAAAATCAAGATCAGTACCCTGATCAGAGTCCTCTTCGCAATAACCGACGGATGACCATGACAGACTACAGCATGGATCAATATCCCGTGTTTACACCTCCCACAGAACCCGCATCTGAGTCGGACCGGGACAGTTCAGACTCTGGCTCTGGCTCTGGCTCCGGCTCCGCGTCCGATACCGCGTCTGACGACAATTCATCAAGCTCCGACAGCGATGTCGTAAGTTTCTACCCACGCCGACGTTATCGTCAGCGTAAGAAGCAGCCTTGGAACGCCGTGTGCGTAATCGGTCTCCGTGTCTACGCTCAGCATGCCGGCATCAAGGTGCGTCTCGCAGATCAGAAACGTGACGAGGCTACTGAGCTCGTGGCATCAGAAGGAAGCAGCGCTTCTGGTCCGACCGAGTGATTCGGTAACTTAACTCGACTTGGTTGAAGATGCGGAGTTTTGATACACGTAAGGGAAGGAACGCATGGTTAATCTAGGTTGTGGAGGGTAACTAGTCTAACTCTATGGGACCCGTCGGTAGTTGGGTTGGTGGAATTGGACGAACAGTACAGTACATGAAACAGGTCAAAGCATATGCATAGGAAGGATCGACAATTTTGGCAGAGCTCTTCCCTCAGTCGTTTCTCAACGCACATAGCGACGTTAGTCATTTATCTTTTTTTAAGTTAAAGGTCATAAAGAATGGCACTACTACATCTCATATCATAGCGAAGTGGATATCATATACTTAATTATGTTATAGCCCATACTTAACTTAGGTCATAGTCCGAGGTGCAATTTAACGTCAACGTGGCTCGAGTCAGTTGTCATGACTTGAACTTGATGTGACTATAACCGCCTTTGATTAATTGACATTGTTTTCTTCAGTTAATATATCATCTACAGCCCAGGCTATCCCCGCGTTTTAGATTGAGCACAACCTCGGCTTAAGCATACAAACAAACATAAGAACCAGGTTATCGTGGTTATTATTAGTGAAACAGATCGTCCGTCTGACTTGAGCCACGCGTCAAGGAAAAAAAAAAGACAAAGAAACAATGCATTCTGGAATAACCTCGCCGGTAGCCTCGGCCTATATCATCTCCTTTTTCTATTATTCTACGTGTTTCAGGGCGCACGGCCTTGAGCCACCGTTTCATCCTGATCCCTACCTTTAGTATAAGCGTCCTCGTTTCACCAGGTTCAGCTCTCCACTGAATATCCTTGACTTTAAGAGCCAGTTGAGCCTCCTCGGGATCTACAGAAGGGGGGAGGCCTTGCCATTAATGATCGACGAAAGCTCGTTTCTCGCCTGGGCACGTAGCGGGATGATCGGACGCAGGGCTGGAAAACTCCGTGTATGAGGTTGATGAAAGGACTCGGTAGCTTATCCGAGTTGGGAAGACTTTGCGGGTTCGAACGTATGCTCGGGTGAACCCATCATGATGCATAGGGACTAGCGAGATGGCATGTTTGAGTGTGGTTTGTTTGAGAAAGAATGCATATATAGACTGGCCTATCGTCGTCCCAAAGATTCGGAATCAGAGTCATCTCATCTCAGCAACTTTTACATTCTTTCTACCTTTTTTCCTTTTACATTCGCTTCTATACAATCCATCCTTTCGTTTAACAGCTTGAAATCCTTCATCATGCTTTACACATCTCTTCTCGTTGCTCTTGTTCCTTTGGCAATGGCTGGTCCCATTGCTCCTCGAGCTTACCCCGTCCCTGGAGGAGGTTCCGCTGATGGTTCTGCCGGAGGCTCTGCCGGCGCCGATGGCTCCGGTTCGGGAGATTACTCCCCTCCCAGTGGCTCTGACTCCGCCGCTTCTGGCGGACTCCCCGATCTTCCTCTTCCTACCGGCCTCCTCGGTGGCGGCAGCGGCAGTGGAGGACTCCCCAAGCTTCCTGGTCTTGGAGGAGGTGATTCAACTGGTGGACTTCCTAGTCTTCCTACTGGCCTCCTCGGCGGCGGCAGTGGAGGACTCCCCAAGCTTCCCGGTCTAGGAGGCGACTCGACCGGTGGACTTCCTAGCCTTCCTACAGGTCTTCTCGGCGGCGGCTCTGGTGGTCTCCCCAAGCTTCCTGGTCTTGGAGGTGACTCTGATGACTCTGACTCTGGCGGCCTTCCCTCGCTCCCTGGTCTCGGAGGTGACTCTGGCTCTGGTCTTCCCAAGCTTCCTGGTCTTGGAGGCGGTTCTGGCGGTCTCCCCAAGCTTCCTGGTCTTGGAGGCGGTTCTGGCGGTCTTCCTAAGCTTCCTGGACTCGGTGGCGGTGATTCGACCGGTGGGCTCCCTAGCCTTCCTACAGGCCTTCTCCCCGGTGGTGGCTCCGGTGGTGGTTTGATCCCCGGACTCGGAGGAGATGACAGTGGAGACGATGCTGGAGATGCGACGCCTAGCCCTGCGGCTCCTACTCCTGCTCCCCAGCCTTCTTACGCTTCCCCCGGTGGCTCCGCTGGAGGTTCTGCTGACGGCTCTGCTGGTGGTTCTGCTGGAGGCTCTGCCGGTGGTTCTGCCGGTGCCGATGGCTCTAGTTCTGGCTCTGGCGATTACGCTCCTCCCAGCGGCGCAGCTAAACACGACTCTCGTGGCCTCTTCGATGGCTTCACTTCTGGAGGTTCATCTGACTCTCCCCTCGCCGGTCTCATGGGAGCTGGTGGTGCAGCCGGCGGCTCCACTATGAACGACCTCAGCGGCGAGTGCAAGGACGTGACTGTCATCTTCGCTCGTGGTACCACTGAGCCCGGTAACGTCGGTGTCGCTGCCGGACCTCCTTTCTTCAAGGCTCTTGACGAGAAGGTCGGCAAGGACAAGGTCGCCGTTCAGGGTGTTCAGTACGCCGCTGACATTGCTGGTATCATGCAGATGGGCGACAGGGCCGGCTCTGAGAAGATGTAAGTCAACCACCAACCATTCCCGTGATAACAAGATACTAACAGAAAATAGGGCGGCCCTTGTCAAGCAGGCTGCTGAGAAGTGCCCCAAGACCAAGATCGTCATGTCTGGATACTCACAGGGCGCTATGCTGGTGCACAGCGCGGCCAGAGCTCTTCCTGCCGATGTCACTGCCAAGGTTGCTGCCGTTGTCAACTTCGGCGACCCTTGTAAGTCCTCTTCTCCAACAGATGAGAGTCTAGAAACTAACAATGTTACAGTCAAGAGACAGGCCATCCAGGGCGTTTCCGCTGACCGTGTCAAGATCATCTGCCACGATGGCGATGGTGTCTGCGCCGGTACTGCTGCCATCACTCCCGATCACCTCACCTACAGCAAGGATGCCGGTGCTGCTGCTGCGTTTGTTGCCAGCAAGCTCTAAACGAGTGAGGAGCTATCAATGGAACAAATTAGCACGAGATTATGAAAGTGTTGCCCAGAGCAGAGCTCTCGGCGGCGAAGGATGAACTTTTTCTTACGACTTCTCTGTACCTTTTAGCTACGACGTAGTGAACCATATACTGTTGCTTTGTATAATCTTGGTCTGTCTTTCGAGTGAGGTAGAGTTGAGTGCTGTCAAATGGTGTTTCTAACTGCGGCCACGGGTCACCATTGTTGAAAGTCCTTGCAGAAATAATCTAACCTGAAGATAATTTTAAGAAAGTAACATGTTGATCAAGCGTGTTACGACTCTAAAGGAATCAAGAAGGCTGAAAAGGCGAAGGCGATGTTGGGGTGATAAATTCTAGAAATCAGCCTCACAGCGTGGCTCAACTACCTATCAACCTAATGTCAGTGTCCACCTATGTTGTTATAAGCTGCAACAGAGTTGCCCTTGTGCTTTTCTTTTTCCCAGCCAGCTAGGTCACAATACAATAGACACACTAAGGCTTTCTTGCTATGTAACCATTAGGATAGTAATAAAACGTTTAAGTTTTAGAGAATAATTTGACCAGATATTTCCATAAGTCCTCTGGTATGTCTATTTGATCGTTACCTTACCTACCTGCTAGTTAAGAAGGGGTACTGTTTGTAGTGCGGTCAAGTAGAGAAGATGGTCTTGAACAGCAGGAGACTGAGACAACTCAAGTCTAGCAAACACTGTAAAAACAATTGGAACCATGGTCTACCAATAAGAATTTCGTGTCAAAGAAAGAAAGAACACACAGATTCGTGACGTCAGGGTGGAAGAATTATGTGCTATAGTTAGAAAATGAAGCTAAGGAGTATATAATTATAAATACAAACATATGCTTTCAACAATAACAGGGGATATGGTGTAGGGGTATCACGTTCGCTTTGCATTGTTCCGAATGCTTGCGAAAGGCCGGGGGTTCAAATCCCTCTGTCTCCAAGCCTTTTGCCTTTTGTAATGAGTCTTTTCCTTTTTAGTGTAGAAGTGGACATTGTAACTCTATTTTTTTTTTAGTCTTGTCGACCCCTGTAAAAGTACCTCGGTACAAAGACCAAGTCGTGCTATGTTGTGTGTTAGAAGCAACAATGGTCTTCATCTTTTACCTGTTGTATGATTCTCTGAAGCGTATACTGAGAATGATAACCAGAAAAACAGCATTGCATAAAACCATGAGAAACCGAAACAAGCCGTATCAACCTCCATACCCAATCAGCAGGAATTCAAATGTTCGTTTGTCAATGACAAGTCAGCCAAGGTGCAGCATGTGATATTTCTGCCAGGGTGTAGACACGTGCCGCCATAAGCCATGAATCATGTGTCACGTATGGAACAAAGTTTGCTTACGGATGCATTCCTCGTTCTTGTCCCGATCGAAATTCTCCTAGCCGTTCCAGTCTTTTGGCTTTGACCTTTTTGGGGCATTTCGGGCGGATGATGGATGGTATGAACTTGTCATGTTTACGACGGAAGAGGCTTGACATCTCGTGAGCAATGAAAACAAACGTGGCAGTTGAAATAATACCTTGTTATGTCTTATATCACGTAAACTGAATTGAACATGTTATAACTTGGTCTCCTAGAAGTTGATGGTAAATTATTCCCGAGACTATGGTTATCGTATTGACGTTATGTCCTACGCACATACCGACAACCCCACAGAACTTCTACAGTACGTATTATGCCCCCCCCCCGCGTTTTCCCCCAGAATCTGGTAAAGAAAGGAAAAGGCACTTTCACATGTCAGATCTGTCAAGTCATTGATGCTCTAAAAGGGTCAAGTATCCAATACCAAACATGTCACGAGTCACGAGTCGTCATCCTACTCGGCTCTCAATCCGAATTGAGCTTGGGATGAGCCTTGATTATGTATACTATACCTGAGTAACTATTTACCAATTGATGACATTTGACTTTTTCTACTTTCTTCTTTTTCTTCTATTCGCATGGTTTGTCTCGACCAGCGTTCAAGGTCGAGACTCTCAATTTCATAACTGATTCCCACCGTTATAACGTTACAACCGATACTATAACTCAAACTCACGATAACCATCTCACAACCCTGTCCTATCCTTGCCCCCATCACCGAGGGTGTTTGAGCCGTGTTATTGCTCTCGTTTGTCTTTCATGTGAACGGTTGTCAATTTTATCCGAAAACACTAGCGACACCATGTGCTTGAGTTTCAACTAGTTTTTCTTTGTCCGTTCTTCAACTTCTACTTGCATATTCCTCTGCATCGCTCAAGTAATACATATTCAGACTTGATCTGGTCATCATGATAGATCACGTCTTAGGACGGCCTTCGGTCAAGTCTCGACGGCTTCAAGTCCTCGCAGTTTTGACCTTTTGGTCCGCCTACCTAGTCAAGTAAGATTCCCAAGTCTTTTACTTTTACTTCGACATTGTACTAACATGCAAAGGGGTCACAAACATGGTCCTCCAGGCGCTCAATTCTTCTCTAGACTCTTCTCCAAGCGTCTCACGGCATGGCAAACCGTCGTGATAACAATGATCTACTTATACGCCGCCCGCAACTTCAGCACCCTCGTCGGCCTCGCCAGTCCAGAGCCTCTGGCCAACATGTACGACGCCACCTACTACCGAGCCACATGGGTCTTGACCGCGCTGGACGCTGGTTTCTGGACAGCCATGAAGATCAAGACAAAGTGGCTGCGCGACATGGCAAGCATTGTCTTCTCACTCTTCTACCTCGTTGCTGCTGAAAAGGCAGACGAGAAAGTTCGCAAGGTCAGAGGCACCATCACGGTTGAGCATCTTCGTGTGTCTTGGAACAAGGGCACTTCGCCGTATTTGAGTTTCTTCCAGGGACTTATGCGACCGCGTTTTATGCGATGGCCTCCGAGACAGGTTCGAATTCCCCGACCTTCCGATAGCGATTATAAGGAACCTGTTCTCGCGTGGCTGTACTATGATGGGCCATTGTCGGATCTCGGACGACATGATAGAATAATTCTGGATATTCCGGGTGGTGGCTTCGTCGCTATGGATCCTCGCTGCAACGACGACAAGTTATTCTCATGGGCAGCCAAGTCAGGGCTACCCATCCTCAGTCTCGATTACAAAAAGGCACCCGAGTTTCCATATCCCTATGCGCTGAATGAGTGCTTCGACGTTTACAGGACCCTCGTCAGCACCAAGGGCCGGTGTGTAGGTCTACCGGGCACAGAGGTCCCTCGAATCATCGTCACGGGCGATAGTGCTGGAGGTAATCTCGTAATCGCTGCGACCTTGATGATCATGGAAACAAGACATCCGGCATTCCGCAGACCAGGACAAACAGACCTACCAGCCCCTGACGGTCTTATCTGTTTCTACCCGGCGCTAGACATGAATATTGGTAACTGGATGACTGACGAACAAATGTCTCTAATCAAGGACCGAAAGGCGAGGAAGACAAACCGGAGAATTATGCGACGCAAGAGCATGCAGTACAATGAGCTTGTGGGAACTCCACATCACTCTGACGATGAAGAAGACGGGTCGCCACCGCCAGACACTAAGCTAAACGGCAAGTTGAACGGCTTGACGACCAAAGAAGCTCTTATTGCGGCTTCTCAAGGACCCAAAAGTCCACATCCAGAGTTCTCACACGTTGGGCCTCGATCTTTGAGTTTCCCTAAAGAGACTCCCGAAGCCAACGGAAAGAACCCATCTCACCAAGTTGAACCGATGAAGACACGGCTGGCCACCTCATCAATGATCTCCTACTTCAACGACCGAGTCCTCACACCGGAAATGATGAGAGCCATGATCATCTTGTACATCGGCGCACACAACCGACCCGACTTCAGCCAAGATTACCTCCTCAGTCCTGTTCTTGCGCCCGAAGCTTTGCTGGTTGAGTTCCCCAAGACATACTTCATGACAGGTGAACGAGATCCCCTGGTCGACGACACAGTTATCTTTGCAGGAAGACTTCGTCGCGCTAAAGAAGCCGCGTTCGTACAGGATGGAAGCAGCGGAGCAGAGTTCAACGACAGGGATGCCGCGGAGGTGATGCTGATCCCTGGAACGTCCCATGGCTTTATGCAGTTCCCAACTGTATACCCACCCGCCTGGAGACACTTTGAACGATGCATCGATTGGTTCGACCAGCTGTTTGAGCACGCACAGGTCATGCGAGTGCGCAAAGATAGACAAGCCAGAGCCGCAATGTCACGGGCCAACGGTTTCGGCGTCAACGGCGATGGAAGGCATCATCTACGTACTGAGTCCAGTGGTGAAGAGGATAAGCCGCTCGAGATTAGTATGACAAAGATGAACCAGCGAAGAAGTTCCAACCAAGCCTCGCCGCCTATACAGAAGCAGGACTCGATATCATCAGAGTTTGACGACACTAGAAGCGGAGACACGACGCCCCGAGCTCCCATGAATGGGTATTCTCTAGTGAATGGCGATAAGAAGAGTACACCTCGACGGAAGAGCGTGGGGTTGAGTAAGAGCAAGAATAGGAACAAGTCTCTTGTCAAGCTCAAGAGCTCTGATGATCTGCTTGGAAGACGTATGCAGGGACTTGCGAGTGGGTTGACGGGGATGGTGGATGACGATGATTGATACATTGATTGAGCGAAAGCGACGGGATCTTGCATGGCTGGGATGTTTACTGCATGATGGGTTGGGGTTTCTGATACAGCAAGATGAAATGTATGGGATAAGTGAGCTGTAAGTCATGTTCTACGAAAGGATGCATAGGTTGAGCTGGGCCATACACTGATGAAATGCATACATGTCTGTATGATTGGGTTTACGAAGATATGATGATTGTCTGTAGATACACAAAGGACACCCTTTTTAGAACATTTAGCACAATTGGCAATTTCAATATTGGTCGAGTTGAACTTGTGAAAGACTAGCCGTGCCAAGTGCCATAAAAACCCATCAATCTTCTAGAAAACCGGGAGAAGAGCCAGAGGGGTAACGATGGACCAGCCAAGACTTGATCATGCAGGCGTTAGGACCCAGTTCACCGGACCGTCGCGCTGTGGGCTAGGATAAGTGGCTGGCCGTCAATATTGGCGCACAGCTTCATAAATATCAGTCTGGGAGAGAAGTGCATTTTCATTGCTTATTCAATATTATTACAGGTCTATTAATCCGTCATGATGCTGTGCTAGCAATTTTCTGAGACAGTCTCATCAACACAAAACAAAGCATGAACCCAAAATATCCGTTGAAGCCGCGCCTTACGGACAGCGACCGAGAAGAAAGCCTCAAAAGCATACGGATACAAAGCGCGGGAATAGAGGACTGGGGCGGACAGGGCATAAAAGGGGGCGGCGGACGGACCGTGTTTGCGTCAGAGTTCTCTCCGTACAATGTCTACCTTTAGTTTCTCGGTGAGTAAAACACGCAATTCATGGTGAGAAAAGAAATAAGCGGGAGCTGGGCCGATTGGATGTTTATAGGTCCTTTGATGGTTTCCGATCCGGGGAGTCTTGGCTAGGCTGAGGATGACACGCCACTTGGATCGGGTCATCACCTCACGGAGAAACCAGACAGGCTTCAAGGGTCTTGGTAATACTCGGAGCCTTGAAGAAACGTTTTGGACGGATGATACGTGGACAATCATAATATGGTGTTGGTCGCCGGCTTCTGGCCTCATATGGAGGGATGTAGTTCTTGTATTCATGAGTATAGTGGATAATCATAAGGTAAACAAGCACAGTTATGGCAGAGGGACTATTTACAGATCCTACGGTATGTTTCTCTTTGATTAAGTGAGAAAAGTAGGTACTCTACGGAAGACGGCCGGGGTTGTGGGTCTAGATGCCCGTCCTACCGGCCGACACCCTCCGTGATTGGGCCGCGCTTGTTGCCGGGCTGCCGTCCGACATTTCATTTTCCCCTTCATTCAGAAGTCAATCAATGATGTCACTTATTATAGTCCTCAAAAGTATTGGGTTCTAGACGTAGACATAGAATGGGGGCGTAGCACAGAATAACATGAGACGCGAGATATAAATGTGACCACCAGAGCAAACTTTGGGGGTTTGGGCGGCTACACGATCCAGATGCTCTCCTCGACGGACACGATAGAACAAAAGCTAAGCTGAGGCAAGGCGTGATGGCATCCATCTAGAGTAAAAAGAGCACACCGACTTTCACCTGGGGAAATGCAATCGGTACCCATGCAACGTGATTGTACATACGTACATTGTTACAGACGAAACCCAACGAATAGGAACACATTCCCGTACCTGCACCCCAAAAGAACAAGGATCCTCTGTCTGATCCGATACGATTGCTTCATCTGATCCTCCCCAAACAGAAAAAAGAGCGCAGCCCAGCCAGCTTACCCCTTTCTTTTTCACATAGGATGCTGTTGTTTCGAACTGGGCAAGTAAGGCAATGACAAAAAACATCAGATGCTTCTCACCCCAAAACCCCAAACTTGGGGCTCATCCCTGTCCCGGAATCTAGAACCCGATAACCGCGTGTTTTTCCCCCAAGAGAACTGTTCGGCTTCATATCACTGAAACGAGAATACGTACCTGACCGAGTTGCCCAAAAGAGTAAAAAGGGGGTCGTTTGGGGTGAGATAAGGTGAGCTGACCTGGTCTGGCCTGGCCTGACCTAGAGAGGACAAGACTCAAACTTGCGGGTTTTCCTTTCTCATCACTCACTAGGTTGGCTAGTAGGTAAGGAAACACGAATATTACCACTCATTTTCTCATTCAGACAGAAACGTGAGGCCGCCAATATACGGAAGCCGGTGACAAATAAAATATGATGTTCCTTAAGAGAGTGTAGCACATTGGTAAGAAATATATGAGGGATATACAGAAGAACCAATGCTAGAGTAAGAAAGGGTAGGTAACTGTGTCGGTGTAAGTTAAGAGGGCTTCCCTATTATCACCGAAAGACAAGGGGAGCGAGCGTGATCGTCATCATCATCATGCTCTGCGACGAAAAAAGAGAGCCAATGATTGATTTAGTGCATAATTGAAAAAGAGAAAGGCGGGTTATCCGGTTGGTATAGATCAAGTAGTTGTCAGGTATCTTTTGCGTGTGTATCGGGCTGGTAAGAGAGAGGTACTGTACGGCGTATAATACGTTTTCGGATAAGTACCTACCTTACCTAGGAAGGAAACCTAGCTAGCAGGTAAGGAACAGGGCTGTGCTTGTTTTTTCAAGCTCACGCCTCAGTCGAGTTGAGGATATAGCTCCATGGAAGCTTCAGATACGATACCGTACCGCTTCTTTTAGGGGCCTCAATGGATGGAGATCCTTTATGCACCCCCCGTGCCGAATTTCTATGCTCCCTATTTTGGAGGCATTTATTTTATTCACGTCCCTTTTGTGAGAAAAGATTTAAAAAGTCGGTGACTCTGCCTCGTTATAGCTTTCTTTGATTTCCCTCTTGATTTCACTCGTATCACTTCTTACTATCTGTTTATCCATCACACAACTTTTGCTCTTGACTTGTAATCTTCAGTCTTTTCGTGTATTACACGTCCTTCTTACTCCCCTCATATTGTATTGCCGACCTTTCCGCTTTACCCCTCCACTGAACTCTTCCTCTTTTGCTACTAAGCAAGACATTTCATCTGCGTCGTGCCGTCATCGCCAGAAGAGTAACCAACTAGAGAAGCCATATCCAACGCGCCACAAAACAAATAGCAAAGCAACACGAAACCGGCTGCTCCCCGTTTTGCCCTTTTTGGCCAATCGAATTAAATCATTTTTGGTGTTTACCTTACTATCAATACCTACAAAAAGAGCTCTACTACCCCTCCTTCCCCCCTTCATCATGAGTCTCGCTCTGCATTCTGGAAGTGAGGCTGCTTCCCCTGTTCCCATCATTGAAACCGACGAACAAGGAAATCCTGTAAAGTCAAGTAAAACAAACGGATATTTCCCTTCAAAAAACCCTGCATCGTCTTCACTTGTTGACGACATGACTCTCCTCTCTGTTGTCGCCGGTGCTCCTCGCGGAGATGACTCTGACGCTGCATCCGTCCGCTCATCGAGCTCGAGGACATCGCGAAAGCCTGAGATGAAGCTGGCCAGCTACGAAGATCAGTTCACCACCAGCGTCTACGGATCTCGCTTTGCCGGCATGGATCTTCCCAGGCATCATATGCCAGAGAATGAAATGCCCCGCGATATTGCCTACCGCATGATCAAGGATGATCTCAGTCTTGACAACAATCCCATGCTCAAGTAAGTTACGAACCCGCCCTAGTTAGTATATGACGCTTCATTACATGAAATCAGTTGTTAATTTTCTATTTACAGCCTGGCCTCTTTCGTCACGACTTACATGGTACGTACAGACCATAACTAAATTCCTTGACTTTTCTGGTTCCGGTCAAGTTCATGTCCTACCTACCAAGCCGTCGATCTGATCCCTGCCCACAGCCGAGATGGAACCATTTCTTGGCTCTGGGGATTATGACAGGACGATGCAACACCAACCCCAAACCCATGCACCAAATTACCCCACTCTACAACTCTTCCGAATAACTTCACTAACACCCCACTCCAGGAAGATGAAGCCGAGAAGCTCATGACAGAGTCCTTTTCCAAAAACTTCATCGATTATGAGGAATATCCTCAATCCGCCGATATCCAGAACCGATGCGTCAACATGATCGGCGATCTGTTCCACGCACCTCCCGGTTCTTCCGTCGGCACATCCACCGTCGGCTCATCAGAAGCTATCATGCTCGCCGTTCTGGCCATGAAGAGGCGTTGGAAGAACCGCAGATTAGCTGAGGGTAAGAGCGCGGAACATCCTAACATCGTCATGTCCTCTGCCGTCCAGGTCTGCTGGGAAAAGGCTACTCGCTACTTTGAGATTGACGAGAAGCTCGTTTACTGCACGCCTGATCGGTTTGTCATGGATCCTGACGAGGCTGTTGCTCTCTGCGATGAAAACACCATCGGTATGTGTGCTATTCTTGGAAGTACCTACACTGGTGAGTACGAGGATATCAAGGCCATGAACGATCTCCTCGTCGAGCGCGATCTTGATGTTCCAATCCACGTCGATGCTGCCAGTGGTGGTTTCGTGGCTCCTTTCGTCGTCCCTGACCTAGAGTGGGACTTCCGATGTGAAAAGGTCGTCTCTATCAACGTCTCGGGCCACAAGTACGGGCTTGTCTACCCTGGCGTTGGCTGGGTTATCTGGCGATCTCCCGAGTATCTTCCCCAAGAACTCGTCTTCAACATCAACTACCTCGGCGCCGACCAATCCTCCTTCACCCTCAACTTCTCCAAGGGCGCTTCCCAGGTCATCGGCCAGTACTACCAGCTCATCCGCCTCGGCAAGCATGGTTACCGTGCCATCATGAGCAACCTCACCCGTACCGCAGATTACTTGACAGAAACCCTTGAGAACCAGAACTTTGTCATCATGTCACAGCGTTCGGGCGCTGGTCTCCCTCTCGTTGCCTTCCGCTTCAAGACGGTCGAAGAAGGCGGAGACCCTGATCGTTACTACGACGAGTTCGCTCTCGCTCATCAACTGCGTTCTCGAGGCTGGGTTGTTCCTGCTTACACCATGGCTCCTAACTCTGGCGTCAAGATGCTGCGTGTCGTTGTGCGAGAGGACTTTACAAAGAGTCGATGTGACCAGCTTATCAGCGATGTCAAGCTGTGCCACGGTATTCTCAAGGAGACAGACCAAGAGTCAATTAAGAAGCGTGAGGAGTACATCAAGAACCATGTTGTTGCCGCGGGGCGTGGAAAGCATGCACACCCCGCTTACAAGGTAAGTTATCAACATCCTGTACTACATCTGTTCTGTGACTGACAGTTTATAGGACGAGCAACATTCTCTTCAGGGCAAGCATGGCAAGACACATGCTATTTGCTAGACTAACATAGAAGGCATGGGTTATTTAAGAAGGCTTTGGCGTTGAGCGCTCTGACGAGGCACACTATACATATGAGAAACGGATCGATGAATAAGACCACATTGAAGAACCTTCCGCGTTATTGTTGATATGTCCGGACATATATGATCGTTACCCAGACTTAGCTTGTCTAGCTCAAACTTAGGGTCTCTGTTTTTGGTGACGTCTTCAGGACAAATAATAAAGAGTACATGAAATCTTATATAAAATGTAAATCAGTATATGGTATCTAGCTTTTTATCTAACCCCGCTCTCTCAACATAAATCTACTTTTAACCTATAATCATAAGCACCATATATATAACCCGACGAGTAAACCCACGCTTTCTTATCGAGTAGCAGCAATAGCAGCCTCCACAATGTCCAATCCCTGGTTAATCTCCTCATCTGTCACAGTCAAGCTAGGCACAAATCGCAATGTGTTTACACCGGCAGTGATGATAAGCAGACCACGCTCACGAGCAGCCTTGACAATAGGTGAAGGATCCTGGGACATTTGCAGACCGAGAATCAGACCTCGGCCACGGACCTCCTTGACAAGGTCAGGGTATTGGCTTTGCAGCTTGGCGAAGCGCTTCTTGAATATTTCTGACTTGGCGCGCACATCAGCTTGCAGCTGCTTGTCGGCAAGACGGCCGACGATGTAGTGCGCCAGTCGACAGGCCAGAGGGTTTCCGCCAAAAGTAGTGCCGTGGTCGCCGACCTTCATCTTGTCAGCGACGTCCTGCGTCACTAGCACAGCACCGATAGGAAATCCGTTGCCGAGAGCCTTGGCTGTTGTGAGGATATCGGGGTGAGCCTCCTTGGGCAAGATTCCGTGAGCCCAGAATGTACCTGTACGGCCGAGACCGGACTGGATCTCGTCGTAGATGAGAACAGCGCCAACCTCACGGCATCGCTTAGCGAGCGCAACAAGGAACTCGTCGGTCGCAGGAGTAACACCACCCTCGCCCTGAATAGGCTCCACGATAACACCGCAAGTCTTCTCAGTGACCAGCGCATCGATACCCGAAATGTCGTTGTAGTCGCCAGTCTTGAAGCCAGGGATCATGGGTGCAAAGGGCTTCTGGTACTTGGGGTTCGGGGTCGCGGACAAACTGCCCATGGTTCGGCCGTGGAAACCATTGTTGAAGGAGACGATCTCGACCTTTTCGCCCGAGGGGTCGACAATCTTACCGGCCTTGCGGGCGAATTTTATAGCGGCTTCGTTGGCTTCGGATCCGGAGTTGCAAACGAATACTGAGGCGGCGTTGTGCATGGCACCAGACTCGAGGGTCTTTTCGACGAGGAGCTTCGATAGGGCGCCGGTCCAAGGGTTGTAGTAGAGGTTCGAAGCGTGAACGAGAGTTTGGGCCTGCAAATAACCACGTCAACAAAGTCTGTTGCAACGCCTGAAACGAGTAAAGTAACTTACCTGCTCAGTCATGAGACGAGTCAACTCAGGATCGCAGTGACCAAGGCCATTGACAGCGATACCGGCAGTAAAATCGAGAAACTTGCGATCCTCCGCATCCCAAAGCCACGAGCCCTTTCCCTTGACAAACACAGGTGGAGGACGAGCATACGTGGCAACCATATACGGCGCATGCTCCTTCACCATGGCAGCGCTCTTGGAGTCGGACGCAACGTCGGCATTTGGCAGCGAAGCAAGACCTCGGCGAGCGATCCGAGGACGGGCGACGACGCAGGAGCTAGCCAATCGAGCTCGGAGGGGGAGTCGCATAGCCATTGTGATTATGAGTTTCCCAATTCTATTAGTTGAAAGCAGAAAGAACAAGAAAAAAGATAATGGAGAAAAAAGAATCGGGTTTGCAGGACGGCTGTATTGGTCTGGAGGGGTGGTTCGACGAGAGAATATTTGTGGCTTTATCTTATCAATCGCCTCCGCTATCGCAGGCCAGTTTGTGACGCTAGTAACTTTATTTGGGCGAGTTACTCACTTTGGAGCCACTTGAGCTGCCATGACAAGGAAAAGTCTCGATTATGGAGACGGTTTTGAGTCAGGTTATGGAATCATGATGATGCAGTCTTCTCTTATCCCTGTTAGTGATCTCGGGTCTTCTAAGACGCGCCGTGGCTTATTAGACAGCTAATGCGGTCTTCTTGACTATCATGTTCTACTGACTCACGGCGCAAATTCCCAGGTTGGACTGCTATCTAGAGAAGTCAACTCATGACACAAAGACTTAAACTTGTCCATAAGTATAACTCATACAAAACTCAGCAAATGTCAAGGCACACTTCCAATCTAGTCACGAAGGTATCCCTAGAACGTACAATATAAACATTGCATTGAGCGCCCCAACGCTGACTCCTAACACTGCATATTCGCATCTTATTCTAATCAACACCCGATTGCATACGAGACCGAAAGCCCGAAAACACAAACCTATGTATACAAACCAGCCAAATGAATTGCCAGCATGAGCGCCATACCATAATCCCTCGCACACCACCAGACCTTATAAAGGCTGCTATTTCACTTCAAACGAATAACGATATAAACTTCTCAAACCCCTTTAAACTGCGCTGTATCCACCTCGGCTACCCGTACCCTGTACAGTGTTCAGGATCCGACGAATAAAGTCTTTTAGGAGGTAAGGAATGTCGCGGATGGTGTCGCTGTGGGGGAGAAGATCCCAACCTCGAGCGCCGTAGCGAGTGAAGTTGATCCAGGACGAGAAGATGAGGTAGCCAGCAATGAGCAAGAAAGCGCTAGTTGTGTTAGAAAATGGCGCAAAAGTCAAAAGCTAGATATACTCACATGAGGATGAACCAGGTGAAGAATCCCCAATGGGAGCTGGTGCTGTCTCCATCATCGTCGCTGCCACCGCCGCTCTCCTCTCGCTTTTCACAAGCATATTTGGTGTACCATGTCAAGCGCAGAATTCTGGCGCTTTTCTCCTGTTCAAAACCATCCCAGATAAGAGAGGCATTGTCATGCTTGAGCTGGTGCTCGAGAGTAGACTCGCCCTCATCCTTGTCATCACCATCCTCATTCTTATCGTCGTCCTTCTTTTCATCCGCTCGCTTCTCGTACTTTTCTTCGGAGACCCACTCGCCCTCTGTTCCTTCCCGTTCAGGGTCGCAAAGGAATTCAATGATGGCCTTTTGATCGGTCTTCTCCTTAGAAGGGCCAGTTAAAGGATCCTTGCCTCCCGTGAGAACAAGTCGCAAACCCTCCTTCTTCTTATCCGAGTTCGACTCGGCTGTGCTAAGTCTCGTAGGGGTCCATTCGAACCGTGACCCACCAGCATTTTCGAGATTTCCTGCGATCGCAACGACGTTCTCAACCTCATCGCTCTCTTTCTTGTCTTCGCCATTCTTAATAAGGTGCGTAATTGCGCAAACTAGAGCTTGTCAGTTAAAGTTCACGGGCTTAGTGGAATTCGGACGCACCTCGAGTGCCGTTTGGGCATTCTCCTGACTTGTTGCCTCCGCTTTTCTTCAACGGTTTGCAAACGTCCAATGTATAAGTTGTGTTATAGTGTTCCGGCGGGTTAGGCCTGTATCGCGTCGTCATAATCGAATGCGGTCCACCAAGCTTAGAAAGATCAAACGTGTGTCCATCAGCGCGGATCTTCCCGCAGTCGAGGTTCTCTGCAGCAAAAGCTGGCGCAGCCAGCAGAGGCAGCAGAAATGCCAATAGATCCGGCCGATACATCGAGAAGGCTTGGGAAGAACAGCACGGAAGCTGAGATAAAGATAGACGTTAAGCGATGGCACCGGGACGACAGGATCGCGGAAAAGGGAATTGTTGGAAGATGCTTGCTATGCTTGAATGAACGAAAAGGCTCAACGAGATAAATTCTCCTGCGTGTGTTTTGTGATAGAAGCTGCGTGATGAAATGGTCACGTTGCCTTGAGTTACTGTATCGCGGATTTACTCAGGTAGCGTCAACGATTGGATGAGGTAAACTAGGAAGCTCCTGCTATCTTGGCGGTTGTGTCATTCCGCGTCGCAAGCTATATGCACGTGACAGCTCACGAGCCACCCCGAAGCCATACCATTCTACAGCGTTGGATATGACGACCGAAACATGGTACTTATTCATTTGGTCTTTTCTTTAAAAGTGGCTTTTGAAACCCGTACATATCGCAAAGACAATCTTGAACGAACTTGTTACTACTCTAATTAATTCGATGGGCGCCCCTAACACCGTGTATGGCTGAATTGCCTATGGTTGTATTACCCAATAGTAAAGGGTCATGGGCAATTTAAGACAGCTATACACCTTTGACAAAAACCCTTGACCCGATGTGAACGCTTCCCGTGGGGTATAAATCTGCCCAAACTCGTAAAACATACAAAAACAATAATAACAATGCTGGATCATCCTGAACTCCAAAATCACTAAACCCATCCTAGTTGTCTGCCATGGCATTAACTCTTTCCATCATCCTTCAAGTCCCATTTAAACTATCACATCCCCTGAGGCCCACCCATCATGCCATTCATCCCTTGCATCTGTTGTTGCATTTGTTGCTGTTGTTGCATATGCTGCTGCTGCATTTGCTGTTGTTGCATCTGCTGTTGTTGCATATGTTGCATTTGTTGCTGCTGCTGCTGTTGATGTATCATCATTTGCTGCTGCTGCTGCTGCTGTTGTTGTTGCCTGCGGTGCATGTTTTGTTGAAATACCGTTGAGGCCTGGTTAAGGCTCGCTGTCCTCATCTTTGCAAGCAGTTCGGGCGGGATCTTATCCGGAGACCCGTGTTTGCCAACTGCCTGCCCAACCATCCTTTGATAAATGAGTCTAGCATGCTGCTGCATTTGAGCCTGAACGGATCCTTGTTGTGCCATTTGACCCATCTGGTGTTGAGGCTGCTGCTGCTGCTGCTGTTGTTGTTGCTGCTGCTGCTGCTGAGCCTGCTGCTGAGCCTGCTGCTGAGCCTGCTGCTGAGCCTGCTGCTGAGCTTGTTGCTGCTGCATTGCTTGGAAAGCTTGCATATTCATGTTGTTTCCATTCATTATCTGCTCACTGACTTGGCGTTGCATAGGACTGTTGCCCATCTGACCATTCATCTGGTTCATGCGCATCATTTGTTGTAACTGTGCCTGCATTTGCTGTGGGAACTGACGCATCTGGTTGCCTGACATGTTCTGCATTTGCTGAGCATACTGAGCGGCAAGCTGCTGCTGTTGCTGCTGCTGTTGAGGACTTAGCATGTTACCCTGCTGCTGTTGCTGTTGCTGAGCCATCAGTTGCCTCTGCATCAGCTGCATCATTTGCTGTTGCTGTTGCGGGCTCATCTGACCCATGGTACCATTATTAATACTGTTTTGCATCGCTGCCAGCTGCTGCTGTTGCTGTTGTTGCTGAAGAGCACGTTGCTGTGCCAGCTGTGCGGCAAGATGTGGGTTTGACTGGTTCATGCCTTGATTATTCATCATCATGCCTTGGCCAGGTTGCGAGTTTTGGGCCATCATAGCTGGTGGAGGGCTGACCTGCGTCATGCGGGGAGTAGCTGCCATAGCGTGCCTGTTAATAGGCGTGCCTTGGGCCATGTTAGGCGTTGAGTGAGGCATTCTTGGTGTACCTGAGGGGTGGCTCTGTTGACTGCCCCTTGAAGACATGTTATGAGCCATAGGAACGGACATGGCGGCCGGGTTCTGAACGACAGAGGATGGTCGTGGAGGACTGTTTGCCATGCCAGAGTTGGTCTGTTGCATAGGAACGCTTCCTACCATTGGAGATGACATGTGCTGAGGAGTACCTTGTCGAGCCACGGGGGAAGACGCTGGTGGTTGTGAAATTTGAGCCTGGAAACGAGGTTGCGCTTGTGATGGCATGTTGTTGGCCATCTGAGGTGTGCCCACAGTTGCATTGTTGACGCCATTCGTGATGGCATTGTTCTGTGGATGAGCATGTTGCTGTTGATTTCCATTGAGCCTCTGTCCGTTCTGATTGACCTGGCTAGTCTGGTTCGCGGCTTGCGCACGTGCTTGTTGTGCTTGTGCTTGTGCTTGTGCTTGTGCCTGCGCTTGCGCCTGAGCCTGCGCTTGTGCCTGTGCTTGAGCCTGTCGTTGTTGTTCAGCTTGTCGTATCGAGTTCTCTCTCGCTGCAGCCTCGCGGCGATTCCGGTCTTCCTGTGCTTGCTTCTGCGCGTTCTGGACAGCCTCTTGTTGCATTTGCAATCTCTGCTGCTGCAGTTTCCGGTCCGCCTCTTGCTGCTTAAGCTTCTCTTGCTCTCTCTTCTCATTATGCTGACTTTTAATCTCTTCGAGAACTTTGAAGCGCTCAAATCTGGGCTCGAACGTTGGTGCACCAGTTGAAGCGTCCACATCTGCTGTGCTACCATTTTGGGCCCCGTTTGCGCTGGGTGCCCTCGGGTCTGCAACAAGCATAAAGCGTTCTGTATCTGCAGCCTGAGCTTCATCCGCAGCCATCTCAGCACGAGTTCGCTTGCGGGTCTTAGGTTGAGGAGGATCTTGTGAGTGCTTGGGGTGACTCATTGCCTCGAGCAGGAGAATGTTTTCTTCTATTGTCCTTGTGGGCTCAAGCACCAAGGGCGCATTTGTGGCCAACAGAATCTGGCCTTCTGCCTCGTGAATATTGCTACCGTCAAGTTCTGTTTTTTCTCGCTTTTGACGCTTCGCTGGGGGTGGCATGCTGGTCGCAGTCGGTGTTGGAGGGATTAGAGACATAGGCGTGGAAGGAGGTTGGCCTGCATCGTTTGTCCCCTGTGGGGTGGAAGCTTTTATAAATAAGTCCACCTGTAAACTTTCCGGCGTTGGATGGAGAACGACAGTAAAGACTCGGGGCTTTTTAGATTTTGCCTTTTCCTCCTCGGGGGGCGGTATGGGAGACTCTTCCTTTTCTGCAGCATTGCCTGCCTTTGACTTCCCGTCCGTGTTGGGCGAGCTTTCTTGAGGAAAAGGCACATTGGGAGATGGTGTAAGGCATTGATTGTAGTTGTGAATGGATGACAGCACGGTAGATCCTTTTGTTGTTGTTGGTTTGGCAACATCTTTGGCTTGGGTAAGAGATTTGTGATCGTGGAGTTGAACAATAAGGCATCCATCATAGAATGGCACACCGGCATCGTTCAAGTAAGGAAGAAGATCATGTGGGAGTGTCCGGGCTCTGACGTGGTCGAGGAAGATTTTCATGGGCGATTTGTATGGAAACATGCCATCCTGGTTGTCGAATCGGAAATGGGTGGGATGCATATGAACGATCAGGGAAGGGGGTCGACCGGCGAACTTATTCAGGATATAGGAATCTGTGACCACTTCACGTTGTTAGCGCGCAAGCGACGAATAACATGCCAAAACATAAACGTACCATAGGGTCGAGGTTCTGTGTCATGGCCTGCTTGATCCGCTGCCAGTGACGCTGACCGCAGACCGGCACTGTTCCTAGAGTACCGACCCTGCAGTTGCGATGCTGTTTCTCTTCGAGCTCGGTTGATAGGTCGGACGGATGATGCAGTGATGGCCCTGTCGCTGGCTGAATGCGGTGGCTGCTTTGCACTCGGTGGTGGCTTCTTGGCGGACATCAACGGTGATGGTGATGATTTCGAGGGTGTTGTCGCGCCGTTCGTCTGGATCCCAGGAGGGATAGGGCGCTTCACTTTGTTGGCGACATTTTGCTGAATGATGGGTCCGACGGGCGCCATCGTGACGAAGTCGCGCTGCGCCGCGGCGGGGCTAGCGATGATGACGGTATCTCGGCCGCCTTTATCAGTTCAACGTTGTTTTGGTGTTAATTCAATGCGGAAACATCGATATTTCAATCGCAACGGCACAATGCCGGGTCCAAAGTCGGTTTCTAATGACTCGGGTTCGTCGCACGTTGACTGGCGATGCGGAGTTGGCCGTGGTGATCGCAGGAGGGAACGCGAGTCTTCCAAAGAAGCGCAAGTCAAATATAGTGAGTGTGGTTCATGGGGCCAGCTAATATTAAGATAGAGCACAATGTATCCTTGCGAGTTTTGTTGCGTCCTTTGAAGATCGGATATTATTCGATGATGTGCACACCTGGTCGCCGTATCACGGATGGTTTCCCTGGGGTGATGTTGGTTGGATTACGGAAGAGTTCGGGTCACGTGTACTAGAGCCTCCAGAAACAAAGGGTCAGCAAAGGACAAAGCAGCGATGAATATTGAGGCAGGTTTGATGCGAAATCAAATATAAAAGAAAAATATCTAGTTTGAAACAGAATTGAATTGATAAGAATGAACATGCATGCTCGTGTCTGTAAGAATTCTGACATATACTAAAACTCGACGAAAGGTATCTCGTGCTAAGTCGCAAGACGCGTTGGCCTTACTCACGTCCCTGAACTCGACGCGCCCAATCATCATTTAACCTTATACTATCAACGACCACAACTCCACGTCCTCGTCCAACTCTTTCGGATCGCTGCCACCATTCTTTACTCTTATTAGATCTCTCAGCTTCAGATTCACTATCTGCCAAACCTCCAGAACCACCATCTGCACCAACAACTAGGATGACGTCATGTCGGAGCCAGGTCTGGAGAGTCGTGATGATGCTGCCATCTTGGCCAGAAAGGGCTTTTTGGAGATAAATAACTTCTGGCTGGAGGTGTCGCAGGATATGAACATGGCCGTTTGGTGTAGTGAAAGGAAGAACCATGGTTTCCTTCTCAACCAGGCCCAAAGCCTGCGAATAGATTGAGTTGAAGGCAGGGCTTGCGGATTCGCTAAGATTTGTCAGTACATAGTGTGTTTTCAAAGCACGAAAAGCATACAGCTGGTTCTTTGACTCTTCAGCGGGAGTCTGAACTTGATCGTGTCCAATGTTAGAAAACGAAGAGCTTAGTGAAGTTGGCGGAAGGTTACTATTAGCGGTATCCAAGGTAGATTCCTTCAAACCAGGAGCGTAGATCAGAACAAACAGCTTGACCTTGGAATAATCGATATGTCGAGGGATGTGAGAGAGGATAGACTGTCGGACGTCGTCAGTGGGAGAAATACAAACAATGGTCTTGTCGACTTACAGCGTGCTCGTGGAAAGTATCCTCCTCTTCAGGCACGACGCCTGTCTCGGCAGACACCACAATGGCAACCGTCTTGCGTCGCCTACTGCCGCCGATGAGTGGGGACGACGTATCGACGGGCGCTCGTTCATTCTTAGCATCTGCATCCTCTTGCCAGGGGTTGGTATCGTCAAAGGGGCTCTTGTCCTCCTCGCGAATGGATGCTAAAGCCTTGCCCATAGCTGCACTTGCAGCTGCGACACCAGCCGCCACAGTCTTACCTGTCGAGTCGAAGAACTGCTGCGGGCTCGACGTTCGTCGCAGAGCACCAGACACGCGCGAACCCCAGCCTCCGCCGGTTGCTTCTTCGTCTGCATGCGCAATCCCATGGCTTTGATCATCGGGTCGTGGTGGTTTCTCCGGTCCTTGAATGTCGCGGGAACCGTATGGTTGATTGTCACCTCCGCGGGCCTGGTTGCTGTAGTCAAGGTCGTTTTCGTCCTCCTCGTCTCCGTCCTTTCGCTGGCTCCATACCCAAGCAGCTACACCTACAGTTGCGACTGTAAGTGTAACTGCGAGAGGCACCCAGTGACTCCAAACTCCTCGTCGCGATCGCGACGATCCGTGATCGGGCGACATTTAAGCAGCGCGCTGTCGCATTGCTGGGTGAAGGGAATGGCGCCAATGGCAGCAGGCGCAAGGGGCCTTATTTGTATAAATAAAAGCTCGACAGTACGCTGTGCTGGAGCGGTTTCGTCAAGATACACGGTTTGATGTAGCGAGTCTCGAGGCGATTCTTCAAGATACGCGGTGGTTGGTGTAATCAGCGTCAATAACACAGTGGAGCGAGCTGCAAGCTGAGGCCATCTACCCCAGCAACAACGGGTCAGCGGGCAGCCCGAGGGCCGATAAAGAGCTCAGCTTCAGGGGGCTTAATTGCGGGGGACTATCCAATAATCCGTACCGAGGTCGGGGACGATCCGACCACGTGAAGCAGGCTTGCATCTGTGGCGGTGCTCTTCTTACCAGCCACAGGAGGGACACCACCCCACGTACGTACATTTTTGATGTCTTGGCGATGATTGAGTGACTCTTAACTTCATATTGACCTGCAAACAGCTCAACGATAGCCTTTCGCGTTTGAATAAACAAACCGAATCGCCCAGTAGCTCACGGTACCGACATACGAGATCCCGAATTTTTCTCAAATCCATCAGCTTGACCATCATCACTCCGTAGAGCACCTCAGCGAAATGCCCCACGCTGTCTCGATGCCTTCAACTGGGCTTCAAGCCCTTATTCTTTGCGGGCCTGGCTCGTCATTCCCGACGTTCACCTCTAACCCCGATGAGAGTCCAAAGGCCCTTTTGCCTATTGCGAACCGACCTATGGTCTGGTATGCGCTCGACTTTTGCTACCGAACCGGCATTACAGGTAAGTCGGGATTATCCTACTTAACTCATCGCAAACCAGGATGACTACAAGCACTTCCTACGTTCACAACTGGTCGCAAGTTTGGAGCTGACAACTATTAGATATAAATCTTATCTGTCCACCCACAGCTTCTGCTGCTATCTCAACAGCTCTTAATACTAATCCTCACCTCACTGCCCTGCCTCTGCCACGACCTGACATCCTCTCACCAGCAGACCTTGATCAGAATACAGGCACCGCTGAGATCTTACGACTTCCCGAGGTTAGATCAATTATCTCCGGCGACTTCGTGGTCCTGCCTTGTGATTTAGTTTGTGAGCTTGGGGGAGACAAACTTCTTCAGTCATGGATGGTCAAGTCAGCCAGCCTAACGGACATGTTGGGAACTGCCAGGCTCTCTAACGGCCATCGATCAGTTCACAGCGGCGCCCTTGGTGTCTGGTATGACACAAAGGCGGTTGCACCAGTCAAGAAGGAGGAGACAGACTTTATTGCAACAGCCCCTTTGCCCTCATCTCCTGTTACACCACCCAGGGGGTCACTCTTCTCAAACCTGTCCAAGCTCGTTTACTCTATGCCTACCGACTCTTTGAGAGATCTAACAGGAGAGAGGAACTCACTTCCAGTCCGTCACGGCCTGTTGCGCAATCACTCCCGCGTGCGAATGTTCACGACACACCGAGATGCCCACATCTACATCTTCCCGCGATGGGTTCTCGATTTCATCATGGACAACGAGCGATTGGAGAGTATCGGAGAAGATGTTATCGGATGGTGGGCAAAGGCTGGTTGGCAATCAGGTCTTGCCGAGAAGCTCAACCTTGAAAGTGCCTGTAGTCAAGGTCGGGTTGAGGAATCGGAGGAAGATGAAGGTTCATCGTCTCCCAGAGATTCCAGCCCAGACAACAAGCCCAGCTTAGAGAACCCAGTTTCCAAGGACGAGGGCGCTAGCACGAAGACACCGAAGATTATGGTAGGCGACAAGTCGAGCTCAGCTGACAAGAAGTCGAACTCGTTTGAAGTACCGCCGATTGTTGCTTACGTCCATCCCGGTGGAGGTTCTGCGCCCTTGATTCGACGTGTCGATACTGCACAACTCTTGCTCGCTATCTCACTTCAGCTGGCCAAGCTCCCATCCCTGGAAGAGACCGGTGGAGAGTCTACCTCACCTTACGTTCACGCCAGGAAGATCGCGTATCCTGAAGGTGTCAAACCTCGTACCACCATCACCCAAAAGGACAGCCTCATTGCCGAAAATGTAACGGTCGAGGAAAAGACATCCATCAAGGAGACCGTGATCGGCGCCGGCTCGCAGATCAACGAGGGTGCCAAACTTTCTCAATGTCTATTGATGGAAGGAGTAGTTGTTGGCAAAGCCTGCAAGCTGACGCGTTGCATTATTGGAAAGAGGGCCGTTATTGGAGATGGATCCGTTCTAACTGACTGCGAAGTCCAGGAGAATCTTCTTGTTGAAGCTCGAAGTAAGTTCCCCGATCAACATGTCTATCAATGCGCTAACCAACACCCCTTGCACAGCTGAGGACAAGGACAACAAGCTCATGAGCTCTGAGGGATTAGAGGCCACAGAAGCTGAGATGGAGGAGGTGCTTCAGGACATGGAAGCTGATGCCGAACAAGCAGTAATGGACTAGATGTAACTAAAAATGGAGAATCGGTAAAATAGAGGTCATAAGATGGCATATTACTTGAAACGACTTGCCCTGCATTCAGCTTGGACTTCACCACTATGGTCACATCCTTAAAACTATGGTGTTGTTGAGCATGTAGAAACGTTACAGCCCATCCTAGTAACTCTGACTCGAATGTATCGCTGTCATACGCGTCAAAATGAGTCAGAAGGGTCTGATAGGTAGAAAATTCTACCGCCAAGACCTAAACGAGAGCGTAAAGGCTAAAATATTGCCTATTTCGTTTGCCTTGGTCAATATCCTGTATTCTTGAGATCAACTCACCTAAATTGTAGTATTACAAGGGTCAATGGGTATCGCTATCTCCGTTTGACCGCGGCAATAGCGGAAGCACCATGGCCAAAATCCAGGATTTCCAGCCCATGTTTGAATTTAAGTTCGCTTCAGAGAGACAGGTAAAGCGAGACCCACGATGTCAATAGCTACCGGCCGAGGTTACTTCTGACTATCGATTTACTTAGCCAACCTCCCTTACCTTTGCTATCGAACAGCTTTACGCTATGAGTCAAATCGTACGGTTCATAGTCTTCGCCTGTCTATTAGTAAAAGCTTAGAATCCTTCAATTCGCCAACACCCCCTCCTGGTCGTTGGTAGTTGATGTTCACCAATATGCTTGACGAGGGCGCAACCAACGGAACTAATGCACTGTGATTGGAACAAGGCCATATAGGACGTTTAAATAACAAGTCTTTGCGCTTTGATGTTATAGCGGTTTTCTTAGTCTTAAAGAATCCCGTATGATTATGCCCTCTCCGGCTCCGAGGTTTGCTGACAGCTGACTCGTTAACCGAGCCGCCGTATTCTCACAGTAAAGACTCTTCGGCACTTGAGCCGAAGCCTGTTAACCTAATTCGGCGATTGCCACGAAGGAGAATGATGGCTACATCGGTCGTGGATTTGAAGTTTGCTCTGCCTTTGTTATTAGTCAGTAAATACTAAGAAAGGTCCAGACTCTTGTACTCGAACTCGAAACGCCTAGACAATAACTGACAACAGGGACCTCTGAAGAGAGATGTGTAAGAACAAGGTTATGGATGATTTAGCTGAACCGCATCGCTATTCCTCGCAGGGCTACGATTGTGCATTGACGCCAAAGACTAGAAAAACGTTGTTGTGCGGCCCGTGTCACGGGTGGCTACTTGGTTCATACCAACATCGATAGTGAGAATCTCCAACTAAGCTTGCTAGCTTTAGACCACATGCTTCTCCTAAGGCTTTCAATGCTGATTTCGATCCTCCATGTGCGGCGTGAATGTTGAGTTGGCTTAGAATATACAGCCATCGAAAACCACTGCTGCTTCATTATCAAGTCACTCACCAGAGCCCTCTGATGATCACAATAGGTAAGTATCTAATACGAATACATGAAATATCAAATGTAATCTTTCCTTTCAATCTATTTAAAGTCTCTTAGTTTTGCTATAGAGGGGTCGCCTGCTCTGGGTTGTGGTTCATCGAAGTACACATTACGTCCATGCTCTACCCTAAAGTTACATATGTCATATGCTGGGAACACCGTATCTGCAACGGAAGGCAACAGAACGTGTTCTAGAATCGAAAATTATACGAAGTAACCTATAAAATGATAGACGTTAATAAGCCTATAACTATCATAAATTTGAACTGAAAGATTAGAACAACTCCGCAGCACGCTTTTACATGAAGCAATTATTGCAAAGCTGGCTCAACAAAATAACTTGACAGACTAAATATGTCAATGGGTCCTCACTCTGCGAAAGTTCAAGTCTTTCAAGAACCAATTTAGTAACAAGTAACTTATTTACCTACTTACTAATTAATTCTGTTGTCTTGTCGTGGCCTTGAGGTGTTAAAAGGCCCGGCTGTGAGAACATCATAGAAGAAATTAGTGAGTCGGTCTATGCAATTTCAAACTAGACTCTTAGGTCATTAATCTTTTGCATACTAAGGCCCAAATGCCATCTTTTCCGTTATGCCCTATTGGATAGATCGTCAGGGACTTCTTTTACAGTTTACACCAGTCATCAAGTGCCGGTCCGACACATGTCAAGCAAGGCCACTACTAACGGTGGAAACGGTCTCTTTTAGACAACATTCCGGTGCTATTGAACTGCGAATGCCATCGTGAGCTTGGAACATGCGGAAAGAAAAAAAAAAAAAAAAGGGTTGTAAAAATCAGTAGAATAATCTCCACGAAAATTGACTGTATAGTCCAAATGGGGAAAAGGAACAGTCTCTTGCTCACGCCTCACAGATAATATATAGAGACGATGGTCATCGCCGATCGTCGATCCAAGCTAACAGCCTCAGCGTGGCTAATACCTGAGAAGAGCGGCTCTCTGGACCCCTGTGAGAGATCAAACGACTTCAATCAAACGGCTTCTGACAACCGATATGTTACCCAAACGGACAAATTCTTGTGTCACGGGCGAAAACCTCCGCAAGTTGTGGTGTACAGTCTCAGTGTTTGTGTTACTTGAACTCGCAGCAAATAGAACATACAGCACCCAGATGACGTAAAGCCCAGGTTTCGGAAGGCCGCTGGATCGAAGCAGCACATAATCAAGCTTGACAGGTAAGGCTTCGGACCCCTGACTATTCCCAGTTGGTGATCCTCTCTGGCGGGAGATTCACGACGGATGTAACAGCGGCTGCAGTGTAACGCCGATCTTTGGAACACCAAACCTGCCAAATGTCATTTTAATCTCAGACCGAGGGGCCCATCGGCGATCTCAAGGTACCTCAATGACAGCAGAGTCAGGACTCCGCATCGATGGGCCCGGGTTTGGCTTGTTATGACATAGAATGGAATCAAGACCGAGATAGGTGGGCCGTAAGAATGGAACTCAGGTTATCACGGAGCCGACTAATACTTGAGTGGACTTAGACAAGATCCCAAAGATATCATTAAACCGAACGCTCTCGGCGGGAGCTAACAGAAACTCAGCCCTGGAAGCCAAGGAGGAGCCTAGGCCAGAAGCCGTAGACCCCGGAAGACCCCCAAATCCTCCATTATGGAGGTGAGGAGGGCAAGGATTCCGCTACCAAATCCCATATTCTGCCGGCGGCAACAGGGTTTGTACAGTACAGGCTGGGCAGTACAGTATCCATCCGTGTATCATATCTCAGTCCCGACAAAGGAATTGTGGGAGCCACCATGTTGACATTAGTTGTAGTAACTTGTCGCAATACTTGTCAATGACTGGGTTAAAAAAAAAGAAAGAAAAAAAGAAAAAAGGCACCGAAGGAGCCATAGCTAGCAAATTTCATCAACTACCACCAAGTCGTCAGCATTAATCTGCTTTTGACTCGAGTACAGTAGTATGAGTGATGAGCAGTTGCAAGAGCACAGCCGACACCTAACCAAATAGATTGACTAATACCAAGGGAGAGGGAGAAAATAGTGTACAAGTTTCGTAGAGAGGGAGAAAGAGCCCAAATTGGCAATAGACGAGACGCCCGGTTGCTCAATATGGGGTAAAGGGATACGTTTGGGCCATTGTCCAAAGTAGGTTCGACAACGCTGGGAGACCTCCCAGTTGGCATTACCAAACAGCCAGTCCTTCTGCTAAACAGCGGGACTCGTTCGATAATAAGCAAAGACACTTGTGGAGAACTGACGGAGGCCACTCTTGTCTGATTAGACCATTTTAGGTGCTGTGGAGTACAGCATTCATTGCATAGTGAGCAGTGGTAGGTCAGCCTGCCAGACAATATGACTGATCATATTCCAAAGCCCAGCAAAGGAACAAGATAGGTGCTGAGGACTGATGGCGCTTGATGTGAGACTAAGACGCTGATTGGAAGAACAGCTCTGCAAATGAACGGCAGTCTCTAGTGAGACTCTGTACTGCAGTGTAGATAGTGGTTGTAAGTCTATGATGGTGTTATGAGGCAGAAAAGATTAGAATCCGACAGGAGATCTACTCCGGGGAAAGCTGAAGTGTGATCGGCATATCGAATACACTAATCCCCTTGGCATGTATCGATTCTATCCATTGGGTAACTCGTATGCCTACAATAGCGATGTCGGTCTAAGCGACATCAACGGTGTTGGAGAAGAAGGCCGAATCAGAGACCTGGCTTTCAGTTTTTCCAGGAAAAATTGTTGATCCAGTTTGGGTCGCGATAAAGCGGTCATGAGTCGTGGAGTCTCGAACCTTGAGTCGGTAAGCAGGAGCAGGGTAGGGCCTTGTATGAATACTCAGCGCTGTATGTTACTGTACCATGTAAAGTGATGGTTCTCCTTGGGCCTGGACGAAGCTGTATAACAATAATTACAATGAAGTTAAATGGTGGCCAGACACGGGAACTGGATATGATGAGAACCAATTCGGTCCCAGCACAGAGGGACCTACCAGCTTTGAGCTGTATGAGGCGTCTGTAACTTATGACATGACTTGACATGAGGATGCAGATGTTGGGTATGCAGTTGACTTACACAGATCGTGGCTTTACACCAGAAATTAAATAAGATATTGCCGTTGTGAACGGGGGCTGCGACTGCTATAAGTCCAGAGCAGAACACGTTGATTCGAGCTGTATACCCAAAATTGAATGGTGATGGTGGCTGGCGACACTGTTGTCTAAAATTGCAACACTTTTCAACTAAGAGGCAGGTAGGTACTGGATCGAGTCCTTCCCGGTCAACTTGCGACTGTGACTTTCGTAGCGAGAGCAGGTACGATGAGGAAATGTATGTCGTCCTCAGGCATCCACTGCTAATCTGAGGCATAACTTATCGTTTCAGGCCACATCGAGTCGAGCTGCATCCTCACAACTCCCGCAGCTATTGTCCGCGCATTGCTCTCTCAGAAAAAAACTGATATATCACCAAAAAACCCTGCCAGCCCATCTCAGGTGTCTTACCAGCCATCATCAGCCAAGACGGGGGGCGTGTAAAATCGTACCATCCGGTAGCACATTTGACTGCACTCTGTGGGGCATCGGATCTACGAACGCCTCTCCCTGTGTCCTTGAAAGTTTAACCCCTGTCCCTTGTTCGTTCCTAGATTTCTCGAGGATCGTTGGGTCGCTACCCGGAAGATCGCCCGGTACTAACCACGACGGACAGGGTCAATGGAGACTGACGACTAGATTATATACTCCGGCTATGTGATTCGCAGGTATACGACATGATCAAGACTCTTATCTAGCTGCCGCACTACCGCCCTGAGCCTCGTGTTAGTGCTTGTACCGTACCAGAAACTCACGCCATCCACCGACATAGTGCCCCAAATGTCCCTTTGTTATGACTTCAGTTACCCTTATCACCGAACGCGACCGCGTTCGCGTTCGCAGGGAGCGCAACAATTAATGAACCAGGATTCGAGACGATAACGCATCACCCCCCTCGTTCAAATGTTCAGTATCGGCACCGGTCAGAGTTGGAGATATTGGCAAACATGAGCACAGGAGAAATGACGAACTCGAGGGCAGTCAAAGCTATTGACCTAATAACAACTCCTTTGTGAAAGAGCATTGATTCCGAACCCTCGATACAATACAGCACTAATAACGGTCTTGCCTGACTTTCGGCCGAACCTAGAGCCCCTCACCTACTGGCGGCACCACTTGCCGTCCAGTTCAAGCCAGCGTCAAGCGTTTCGAAGCTTTGTACTGTGCTGTTCTAACAAGCACCGTGCGCAGCTACATCAGGTCTTCCAATGTGACAAGGTGCATGCTGGCTACGATAGACGAAGCAGGGGTCTTAACCAGGTCGCCTGGCGCTTTCAACTGTCAGTGGGAACCTAATCTCTCTTCCCAGCCCAGGTACCTTGTCCCTTGATCTCGCTCCGCAGTACCATCCGAAAACCTTCGCTCCATCATATCTGTGGTTTTAGCTGTTTTTAGCGTCATACTGTACTGTCAACCTTGCTCTACTACCCATCTCTCGGTTTTTTGACAATTGTCGACAGCATCCTTGCGTAAGCCTCGCAAAGACCTAGTCGTTCCAGTATCTGTTCCGATGGTAAAGGTTGCATTGCCGACAGAGGGCTGGTGGCCTGCTTGTCCAATGACATCAGGGTCCGCTCTCTTCAAAGACTTTCCACCTACAGTTTGCTCCCAACGTTCTGAGACGTTTTTTCGGATCAGGGTCCATGTCGATCTGCGGAGGAACAGGAGAATGTTCTTGTGTGTTCGGATAGAATCTGCCACATCATTCTCTGTTCATTGATAATACGCCGCCAGGAACAGCCGCAGGTCTCTTTCGTTTTGGGTGAGACCTGCACCGCGCATTGCTTTTCGTGCATAGGGTCAGATTACTCTTCTGGTCTGGCGGATCTCTATAAACTCCACATCTTCATCTATTGGGAGATATCGTACTACTGCGTTCTCTTGCCTCAAGTTCAAGGGAGTGCAATGGATTACCAAAGACCATCGTATGGGTCATGTTTCTCCCAAATGGTTACACATCCAGGCACACTCAGGAACATGTAACTTTGCAGCGACTCGGCAGAAACACGCCTGTCTCAGTTCTTGGACTTGCTGAGCGGGGATTTCACTTGTTCCCATTCCAGGCCTTGATCATTCCCCGAAGAGCTATCCATTGCAGTTGGAGGCAAGTAAGCTAGTGAATGAGAAAACTTGCAACAGATCCGGGGCGCCCACACAACCTTTTGCAATCGCCTTTCTAGCACTTTAACAAGGAGTAGGTAAGATTGACATCCTGACAGGCCTAGTGGCTGATGCGCGGATGTACGAAATGGAGGGCTGGCGTCAGTCCTAACCGTCCACCCCTGGGGGTACGTTCTTCCAATTCATGCAGGGACCGATTTTGTCACCTGTGTTAGAGTCTTTTCATCTTCTCAGTATTGGGGTCGGCGTATCACACACCACTCCCGTTCTTGCCAGGATCCGCGGCATTGGCTCAGACTTTCAGGGCGACAGGGGTACGTGATTATTGAGGTGTGGTTCTCGCTTGAGCTTGGAAACACTCCAGAGTCGGGACGTGATCTGGACACACCCACCCTTATCCATATCTCAACGCTTAGTCAACTCAGCTGCCAGCACTATGCGTCTTTGTTCCTGCAAGGTACTTTGTTCCTATTTTCTGAGTCCTTGCTATACCCA
Source organism: Fusarium aywerte (assembly GCA_013186375.1). Classification (NCBI taxonomy): domain Eukaryota; kingdom Fungi; phylum Ascomycota; class Sordariomycetes; order Hypocreales; family Nectriaceae; genus Fusarium; species Fusarium aywerte. The sequence continues at coordinate 141,856 of JABCQV010000238.1, forward strand.
AGGTCGACTTAAGCTTTGGTCAAGTGCCTAGACGAGCCTGCTCGGACCAAGTGCCAAGTCTGTCATAGGTCCCTTTCCCATTTCTGCTCTTATTGTGCAACTAGTTGGTAGCTAGTCCGGCTCTGGCAAAACATCCTCAGGGACGGTTTATTACACAACCTCATCCAAAACATTGCTTCTCCCTATGCGAGCAATAAACCCACTCGCCCATGGTGGATCACGCCTCTCCCGCCCTACCTGTTCGAATAGTGATCTCGATCTGAGTTGAACCAAGACTGTCGACCCTGGCTAGCATTCTTGCCCTGGGGTGTACTGGATTATAGTATTGTCTCGCGGGTCCCCTACTAGCTGCACCGGCCATGATCAGGGATCTGCGGTGGTTGAGTTTACAGTCTTTGTATGTCTCAGGTCCATAGTTCGACGCAGCGTACCTCATTCCACCTCATGTCTATATCTTCAAGGGCGTCCGTCCTCGAAGACGAAAAAAAATATCCCCGTTCAGACTCATCATACAATTGAACTTACTCAAACCTTTAATTGTTCTCTTTGACCCTGAAACGAACGTTGAATACTTTCACCCTTCTTCAACTCGAGACACATTCACATACATCCTCAAACAATCTTACCTTTCATAACTCTTCCTACAACTCCTGATCATCATGCAGTACGAGTCGGATTTCAGGTTCGACATGGACGATAGTTTCAGCTTGTGCAGCCAGCCCATGTCCTGCCCCTCGACCACAACAAGCTTCTCTTCCGCCTCATCAGCTTACGACCCTTTCACTCCCACATCACGACGCTCAACTCCTCATGAATTCGGCAACATGGATTTTGACGGCCCTTACAACACAGCCTCTCATCGAGCTGAGCTGACTCCTCCTTCTTCAGCAATGGGCAAATACATGTTTTGCCCTATCAAGTCTGAGACTGAACACATGCAATTCTCCGACACTCTTCCCAACACTCCTATGAAGCGAGAGCAACTTGGCTTCGAGTATGATCACATGGTGGACATGAACATGGCTCACCATGGCTCAATGGGATCTTTGACACCCTCGAACTCTTTTGGCATGTATGGGTACTCCCCTGATGCTTCCATGGGAGCTGCCTCTTTCATGATGACACCAACACAGAGCCTCTCAGGCTCCGAGGCCGCCGAGACTGGCTCCTCATGGTCTTGTGCCAACGACAGCCCGATTTCCTTTTTCCCTAGTCGACAGCTTTTTAATGACTCTGACTCCTTTGATCTTGATCGACACTCTCAGTCTCCTCTGGGATACCCCCTGCATGAGATCAACTCGCCAAACCGCATGCGAGCCCAGAGAAAGATGGTGCACGAGTGTCAGCAAAAGACCAACGAGCTGCAGCGAGCTCAGATTCGATCATCAAGGAAGCGATCTATCAAGCCCGAACCTTCGCAAGTTGACGTGGTCCGAAGAGCCATGTGCAAATGTGACTACCCTGGCTGCCATAAGGCTTTCCGACGAAATGAGCACCTCAAGCGTCATAAGCAGACGTAAGTTGCTTCGCAACCACAATTTCTGAGTACAGAATCTAACATGAAGCAGTTTCCACGGCGAAGGACCCAACCGGTTCTCTTGCGAGTTCTGTGGGAAGGACCAGTTCAACCGCCAAGATAACCTTAACAACCACCGCAAGTTGCACGCACGGCCCAACAGCCGTAACCGCGGTGTTGAGTTTATCCCTGCTGCAGTCCCGGTTATTGAGCAAGAGGAGCGAAGCAGGAAGCGACGAGCACCTTCAAAGTCCAAGACTGCTGACAAGCGGGACTACGACTACTGAACTTGCCCTGTCGGCTCATCTTCGCCGGGTACCTTGCTTGACGGACACTACCGGTTGCCACTGGAGTGAAAGAAGAAGAGTTGAAAGCGCCACGCAGATGAGACATTTAACACTTGACCCGCTTCCTCTTCTCGATTGGGGACACACACATAACAGACACATCCACTTACATATTTGTCCACACAAATTCGCATCTACACACTACGATACATAAAAGCGGAGATGGGAAAAAGAAAGAAGTTGCAGCATCTGCAGCCCAGCCGTCATTTTGACGCCGCCGCATCAAGGACTCAGGCACGAGATCCTTTTCGGAAAAATATACAGGTAAAAAGCCATGTTTACGGCTTGATGGTGTAATGGTATGTATGACTACTGAGAAACATGGCGGAAAAGGACTTATCTGATTGGCATTCTTGCATGATTGAGTTGTTAACACACAACCATGACACTACCTATGGTCTTAAGGCGTTTACTTGGAGGTCACATTGGCTTTTTATCTTGGTGTTGAGGGAATATCTTGTATTCATTAGTTCTTTTCGATTCTATTACCCTTTATCTTAGAGGATCAAAACTACGGCCACAAAGCCATAGCTCAGATCTAATAATGAAACAAATTATACAAAACACTATCTCCACCATGAACTTGCTCTTTTGAACAATATTGTCTAGGATGGATGCCTGCTCATGGCCGGGCACAGGTATACGAACATGGTGTTTGACAACCTAGATGAGCTACTGGCTGGCACTTGGTTACATTTAATGAGGAAGCAAGACAGATCTAGCTAGAGATTAGGTTACATAGTGTGTGCTTGGCAAGGCACGCCGATGCTGTATAACTGGTTGAGATACGTGATGCCCAGGCTAACTAATAGACGTCACCCTATCTAATCTCTGAGTATCCAGGCAGGCGGATTATAATAAAACAGGCACGCCAAAGCTCTCTCGCCATAAGGAAGGACCAGAATAACGACAAAAACCTTTAGGTTAGTTTTAGAGATTTCTCTGACTAGATATTTTTGTAAGCCTCCTCTAGTGTGCCTATGTTATTGTTATCCACCTGCCAGGGTTTGGAGAGGGACCAGCTTTGAAGGAAGAAACCCCCAAGATTTACTACGTATCAGGCTTCTAACTGTGATTTTAGTCCGGTTCGTTTCATGAACTAGCAGCAAAATCTCTGTTTGGGTTGACTTGGCTTGGTAGAAGGACCCATAATAAATGTCTCAGATCCCGGGGTACACCAGCTTACCGATCCGCGAGTCACCTTTTGATCAAGAGAGCAAGGAAGAACCCCAGCGTCCAGTCATGACCCGCCAAGCACTCAAAGGATTTATAGAGTCAGCGTAGCATCTCCCACTGCGCTGGGACGGATCCTGGCTTTGCTTTTGGGCCTGTGTCTGGGTCTGGGGCTGAAGAGTACGTGCCCGTCTCCGAGCCCCGATGGCTTTCGGATATGATATATGACAGGGAAAAACTGGGAGGAGGCTCAAACAGATGTGGCTGGATATAAGGTGCGAGGCGATTGGCGGTTTTAGGTCTAGAAGCAAAGTGTCATTAGTTGTTACTTGCCTTAGCATTAAGATTGATCTGGTCGGCGGGAACTCAGAGAAGACACATGTCAAACGGTTTCTGATTTGCAAATCGTAAGGCAAATGAGGCGGAGGGGAATGTCAACGGTCCTTACTTCCCGCTCGAGGAATGCTGATCCAAATGTATGCAAATACCAATCTGATTGTCGTATGAAATAAAGTCTAGGGGGAAGAAAAAAACATGGGAATCGCTTACACCACAATCCACCGATCTCTCACCCATCCGATTCTCGTATATTTTTTCCCCGCGAAGACAGCGGAGCTTCAGTCTGTGATTAGAAGAGCTCAGAGTAGAATCATCATAATCCGAATTACCTTCAATCACCACCCAGATCGGGGAACAAGATCGTCTTGGACTAAAATGGACCGGCTTGTAGGCTTCACGGCCCGTGGTGGAGAGAGAGAGCCATCAGCTCCATACTACCCGTTGAGGAAAACCGTCGTTTCTATTCTGTGACTAGTATATCCAGGGGTATGGGTCTGTACAAAAATAGGAGCATGCATAAATAGTGCCGTTGCATAAAATGGATTAGGGAGCATAAAGCCTAATACAGTAGGACCACAGGGCGAGGTATGCGGCCCGTTTCATCGTAGCGGCTTGAGGACTTTCCACACTGGGGAAAATGAAGAGAAGGACTACCTAGTTTGTGATGAGATACGTAAGCGAGACCCAATAGGATGTGGACTGGATGCCCAATGATGATGGTATTGACTCTCGAGGGACGACAGCACGACATGATATGATATGATTCAGTATGCTACAGCATCAATGATATGATTATTTGCCTGCCGAGCTTGGACGAGGCTGAAAGACTGCGCTTTGACCCTGAGACCTAACGTCTACCCAGACTCACACACATAAGGGGCCCTCAATTGCTGTGTTGGGGTGAGCCGTTGACGGGTGCTTGCATAGTATAGTAGAGTGTAATATAGTTCATTTTATGATTCACATCAACTTCAGTCCAAGAGTCTCGTTGGCTGCCCTGAATGCCATTGTTGAGATAATAGCTGACACAAAACCCTTAGACCCTTCTTTTACCCTTTTGGTGTTTTGTAGCATCGGATAAGGTTCACCAGCGTCTTGCACAGGCCCTTATTCTCCCCTTCGCTCACTGTAGAGAGTACAATCTCTTTAGACTTAGGCATCTCGATGCATGTGCTTCGAGTCCTTATCGCCGATCGCTTAGCAAAATAGATTCTTCTTTTTAGCCGAATGAGTAAGTGACGTCCTCCTCAAACCTCTAGGGACCTTAAGAGATACTTCTGCCATGTGAATGAGAAGAGCGCACCTTACATCAAGTGCTGTGAGGGTCCAATGGGCGTTGCTCCTTGTGGAATGAGCTGAAATGAGACTTCGTACGTAGCACAGGATCAAAGAGGGGAAAAGAAGTTACTAGAGCATAGCACAGCATGGTCCAACGGCACTTGAAAACGCCTCTTTTGCACATTTGATTTGCGAGAGAAACTTTGCCTCTTTTGTGAAATGGAATATTTGTCAATATACCGATGATCCATTTGCACTGTTCACTCAGTCCAACCTCTTAAAAGGAAAGGAGAAAGTGACAAGTAATATGGTTTAAATGTCACTCTTAAACTAGTTTCTCATATCTCATCTCTGTTCGCTTGTCCTCGTGATAGCTTGTCAAGAAACAAAGCATGCTCTTTAACGTAAGCTGTGTGTCACCTACTTGTCAAAAACGCCTCGCGAAACTAAAAGTGCTGACAAGACGGGAATAAAGGGAAAAGAGGGGAAACCCCTGTTTAGTCAACTTGGTGAAAAGAACGCCGGCGCTAAGGCTAACGAGGGCAAGGCTATCGAGTTCCGGGAATGGCTTCACTTCGCGGGGGACGTTTTTTCTCTCGCCTGCGCCCGCTGGCTCGGGTTTCGGGCCTACACGCCCTGTGCGCCCGACACTTAGTCGAGCAGAATCTAGAAACAATTGAGATGGACCCAGAAATGGCAATAAGGTAATAAAGGTAATGCAATGCGTTGTAGATCCGATAGTTGGTCAAAGCTGACGAGTCTACAAAGTGTACGCCCTTTGTTGGTAGACGATGTGTATTATATCGAATTGATCTACGCCAAGGTTCTTTACTATGCAAATCGCAAAGTTGTGCAAATTGGGGTTAATTCAATAATACGCAGAGCTGAACTAACCACTACGGTACGGCCGCACGATCCAAGGCCATGGTTAATCATATTTCATGTTTTTGTTTTCTGCGGTTGTCCCAGGAATGCAAATGTGCTGGTCGTGCAGCTAATTACAGTACAAGAATGAGTTGTGATAATGTGTAATGACGCCAACTACGATACGTTTAAACAAAAAAGAGAAGTCGGGAAAAAGGAAATACCACTAACAGGTACTGTACTTGGCCGATGAATAGGTAATCAATCCCTGCTATTGTCTGTACGTACATATACAGTTGGAAGCCCAGTGGAGTGGTTGTGTTATTACCGGGGGAAGGGGGTGGGCTTTTGATGAAGTCGATTCTGTGCAGCAGAACATTACATTGCATTGCATATGAACTACTGCAAGTTAAGAATACGGATGCCGAGATATGGATTCCGTCATTTATACCAAGACCGCCATGGATGTATCTTTTTGCGAAATGTGATAGATCGCGGGGGAAGAATGCGTAGAATTGGTTGGGCTTTTGTTGTAGCGAGAGACAAAAGACATTACTTGCATTATACCTTGTCCAACTGACTCGATACATACTTGGGCTGTCATTGTGGGGATGAATCTGAGCTGCAACGTATGATATGATATGATATGATATAATGGTCAGGGAATGTGAGAATGATAGCTCTCTTGTTGGTTAATGAGTACGGAAATACTATCCATTAACCTGTCAAGCCCGTAGCGTTACATCGCTCTAGTACTGACAGCTTGTCAGGGATCAGTTGCCTCTTTCTAACTCAACACTAACATCCAGCTATAACTGTAGGAATTTCAGAGCTGGCACTGTATTGTCTGAGCTTTGCACAGTATCCTTTGTATCCGATCGCACAGTAATGTAGTGGCTGCTTTACCCCCTGTAACTCAACTGTCCAGTAGCGTAACTCCCAATCTTAGCACCGTTTCCAGTGGCTTGTGCCTGCCGTGAGATTTCGCCCTATAAGCTCCCGTGTACGCCAACAGATCGGATGGGAAGGAAAGAGGCCTGTGCGGAAGCCAGCACTTGCCAGCCAATATTGGCAACACCTTTAGCGGCGAGTTTCCGACCATCATCAACCAATCCCCCCACCTTGCCTCTTGCATCATCAGCTGAGGAACGGAACTTTCGTCAGCCTCTGGTTTCTACTGTACCTAATCTTTAACAACCCTTTCTACGATCTATACCATTTTGGTACTAACCTGTCCTTTTATTGTTTTCCCTGCCCTGCCGTGCTCAAATGTCAGTATAGGCACCTGAACTGGTCGTGATGGCTTCGCTTCCATCCTACCAAGATGCCGTGTCCGCAGACTGGGTCCGTCTTGTGGCTCCGTACACCTCCCCCAAAGACTTTTCTGCCTTATGCCGTGTAAATCGTCGTTTCTGGGAGATATTTGCCCCTCGAATATGGGGACGTCTTCCAAGCACAACCATCAGCTCAGACAGAGTTGCCGTCTGTGATTCAGAGCATGGTAAGCCCGCGCGTACCGAGCAATGCGACAAGCCATAGTAGTCATATTTTATTAATCATATTCTGACTGATTCTTACTAGATCTGGACTGGCTGGTCGGTTCTGTCTTGAGTCAGCTGAGCTGGACACGTATCGAAACAAGAAGTCTTGTTCGAGTCTTGGACGCTCGTTCCATCAGGGGCACTTGCTCTCTCAGTATGACTAAAACCCTCAATGCCACGTTGAAGAATGTCATCAAGCACTTGCCTAGCCTGAACTGTATTCTTATTGATGGCCATGAGGAACTCGACCCTTCATTGTTCCTATCTGAAGCTGGCCAGCGAGTTCAATTATTGAGTATAGTGGGTTGCCCTTTGACGCTATCTGCCAAACTTTTCTCTTCTCTTCGGGGATTGGTGTATCTTGATCTTTCTCGCGTCGCGAGTTCTATTCGCCCCCTTCTTCAGAACGGAGTTCTACCAGAACTCCGCGTGCTCAAAATCCAAGGCAAGGAGGTCGGCAATGCTACTGTCGAGACCCTGGCCAATTGCTTTGGCACCCGCCTCTGGAGCTTAGACCTGACAAGCAACAAACTAACGGATCAAGCTTTTGATCATTTAGGGGCACACTGCTTGTGGCCAGCGGATATACGGTCCGATGCTTACTTCGATGTTGAAGGTAAGCTGGAATTCGGAACCGGATCCCCTACTTTCGGCCCCGATATTCGCATCATCGAGTCTGAGTGGAGTGGCTCTTTCAGTCATCCAAATCGACACTTAGCTGACGCGCCGTCCTATGATCTTCACGATACGTTGCCACAAGAATATGTGCAAAGAAGATTGGACGGAAGAACCCGCATTAAAAGTGACACGGCAAACGCCGTATGCCGGGGCCTCCAAGGCGAGGATCTCTATCACCTACCATCCAGTTTTCAGAGCTCCCAGGGGCTGACGCACCTGAATTTGTCTGGTAACCAAGTCTCATGCCTCGGGGTCATGAAGCTTTTGACGCTATGCCGTGGACATTTGCAACAATTCAACTGCGATTCTATGCTACTTATTCCTCCTTCCAAGGCAGTCTCCGCAGCATGGCCAAAGATGGCAAAACTGCACGGCTTCTATGCTGCTTGGACTCTGCGGCCTTTATTCTCATCCAACTTGAAGGTTGTGAGACTGCATCATTCTATAGTAACTCGAATCCCTAGTCTTGAGATTGAGGGGTTCTCGGCCCTGGAGCGCTTGCACATCAGTGAGAACTCAATACTCCCTCGGGCTGAGAGGGCTTTTCGCGAAGCTTTCATCCCCGACATGAACCCTCGTATAGAATCCTTAACCCTTACATGTATTCCACAGCGCTCGAGTGGTCCACTGATCAATGGCCTGATATCTTTCTTGAAACTCCTAGCCATTCAAGAACGTGCAATCTTTGATAAATCTTCGCGGCGGGGCCCCGGGATCTTGACTGGACTCCGACACTTCCGGCTCGAGTTCGAGTCAGACGCCTACGATGAAGACCCGTACCTAACGGGGGATATAGATGCCGAACGGCTACTCAACTCGGGAGATACAGGCTTCAGCTTCTTTGAGGATGAGGCTAAGCAGGGAATCCCCCAAACCGTCGCGGCTAAAAGCTCAACTTACAATACAGCCCCAAAGGATCGCATCTCTTCCCAAAACGAGTTGGATCAAGTTGAAGCCAGCCACTTGTATATTGACATATGCAGGGACGGGAAGTCGACAAGCACCCGAGTTTGGATAGGTTCCAAGGATAACAAGGACCCCGTACTTCGCCAGTACAGGAGGTTGGTCCTGCACCATAAAGTGCACGATAGCGTCGGCCCGGTTTCCCCTGCTCAAGTACAAGCCGGCGTCCCTACAGCAGAGTTAATCTTTCACACCGCGTGGTGTATGGCGATCATGCCCCCTGAGATCAACAGGCCTACAAGGGCTGAGCTGCAGGGGATGAGAGACGTGCTAACTGACCTAAAGTCTTTCCGCTTGGAGGGGAGGGAGAAGTATATCAAGTTGCAAAAGGAGTTTGGCAGCAGAATAGTGCCTCCTGGTCCACGACACGGATACTGGCTGGGCAAGCTTGAAGTTTCGACGCGGCAGGCGGCATCACAGAGATAAAAGTTTAATCATTGGCTTTAGAGTAACAGAAGGCATGTCTTTGTCGCTCTTTGCGAGTTGGTGAGGTTAGCTTTGCTACACAGACTTTTTGCTTACCTTGCAGAAGATACGTTATGAATCTGATGCCCGCCCTTCAAGATTCAGCAGGCTCTTGTTACAAGCATACTGAATTCGTTTTGGAGGCCTTCGCATAAGCAATGCGATTTGCCAGATATAGACAGAATGGTAGTGTTCTGGAGATTGATGTCAACCGGCGCAACAAACAGCGGGGTCTCTGAGTAACTCAACATGGAAGCTTCCGGGTATGCAATACGCATACGCCGCTGGTTACTGAGTCCTCATTCAACCTTGACGATCGATCTTGTCTATACTTGGCACACACCGAGAGGAATCGATATGCCTGGTAGTATAATACGTCATTCAACCTGGGGGAATCACTTGAACAACATCAAAGTGTTCAAACTATGACCGGTATCGACAATCGCTTGCTAACCGAGGTATAGAGACCAAGACATTGGTGCTGATTCATCGACGCTACAACTACAACCCTTCCAAGTCGCTTGGCTCATCCTGATGAGAAAGACTCTTTGACAATACAGTGTTATGCAGGGCAGGCTCCCACCGTCTGCCTAGCCCTATATCAATTTTCTCATCGAGTCTGGACTCTCAGGTAAATAACGGTTCGCCTATTCATATACACTGGGACCATTTTGCATGCTTTGAGTCTGACATGTCAAGTCATTCTCATGCGCGGTAGACTATTGTCTTGGCATGGACTAACCTACATGGACGTTGACAGAGTGCGTGCTACCTCTACGTCGCGACAATACTGTGGTAGACTATGCTGGCGATCGTTCCAAAAAGCGTTAAAGAATGGCCGATGGAAGGACGTTGCATGGCGCTATGACATTTACAGCGGATCAATTAACTAACGTTACGTCTCCCATATCCAACAAGTGAGTCAGCTACCTAATGCTCGACACAGAGGTCCGAGCTCAACCTGATTGTTGGTCCTGGACCACACTCTGCTCAGGACTAAAGCTTGATTATTCAACATCATGTCCTCTTTATTTCGTCGAAGCTACTAACACCCGGATTCCTTAAGCCAGAAGTCCGATGCGAGGTATCGTCATCTGTACCATGCGGAGTACTTCTCTCTCCCTTTAAAAAATGCTAGCGCTCAGCGATCCGAGCCGTTTCGTTAGCTTCAAGATACAGTATGGGCCTCCCGAAAGGCTAGCCATCCTAAAAAGGCAAAAAAATCCGAATCTGCCTAACAGTCTGTCTCTTTCAAGTATTCCTTGAATTCTCATTGGTGGAGATGGTGCCTCGGTCTAGAACATCAGGCCTCGTGCTGTGGCATACCGGCAGTCTAACTTGAAGGATATAGAAGGAAGGGTATTTCCTGGAACCATGGGATAGTGGCATCTACAACATAGTATCGATCTGGGCTTGCCCTTCGCCCCACGCGCTCGGATACCGTGTGATATGACATGGTGTCAGATTCTAGCCTGAGGTTGTGGACAACATTAGGATAGGATGCTAAATAAAAACAAAAGCAGGGGATCTGATGCTTCTCATGTTGGTCAAGAAAGAGGGCGTGTGGCCTCACAAGAGAAAGCAAGCTCTCACCATATCCACAGATTGCAAGCATTACAAATATACTAAAGTGGTCCCAGACCTAACCCTAATTCTTGGAGACTATTGGTATATTATACCTATCTTTTAGGATATTCTTATTGATCGCAGGGGATGTTGAGATATGTATCTTCCAACGTACTATACTTGCCACATAGAGCAGATCGCTCATTAACAGGGGTAGCGGACGTAGTGATCGACAATACGCGATACATTGTTAATAGAAAAGACGCCAATGCGGAATTTCCTTCGCTATCTCTACGCCCGCCTTACGATGTTGTTTCGCTAAATGTTATATTCATCAGGAACCTATGATGGGGCTCCGTCTTACCTCCCCGCGAAACGTGTTAGTCCCAGGAGGTCAGGCTGGGCCACTCCGTTCCTTGCTTGCATGACGTCTTTTAGTGATCTGGACTCCCGGGTTCTCGGGCTCTTTGCTTTTTTTTGCTTAGTCGTTTCCAAACGATGATCTACGTACTGCTGTACGTTGAGGTGCTGAAAGGTCTAGAACTGTCAACTTCAATATCTTGTTGTCTTTTCTCATCCCTTCTCCTTTTTTGTATTTGTCAGATATGATGAACTACCCTACCGCTTGGCAAGGCAATACTTGTAATATTGAAGATAGATAGAGCTAGAGAGTAGAGGCTAAGGAAATGATAGAAGATGGGCTGAGATTGACGTTGGCTTTGACCGCGCTTTGAACGAGATGAGGAGCAGATTCTGTGGAATGCCACGAGTATCTTGCACAGGGTTTGTTGGTTTGCATAGGCCTTGGCTTTATGCGCATTCTAGTGACGAGCAGATGATCAAGGCGGGCAGGAAATTCCAGGTGGCGGTATGTATGTCTGTCTGTCAGCCATTTCATTATGCTACAAGGATTTTATCAACTATCAGCGATTATAGCTTATGTCAATTACCAAGGAGCAAGGATGAGCTCTGGTGGTGCCATACACATCGGCTGAGTGGTGCCAGGAGATCTTTGGCGAGCCGTCAGGCCGTGAGATAGCATGGATAGATAGATACAATTTCCATCGTACAACGGTATAATGGCAATAGAGTGATGTTGTAATGGCTACAGATATGAGGCTGACGATGCGTTAGAGTGTAAGGTAGCAAGAAATACTGCAATATGTAGTAACAGACAATATCCTACACATGTTTCGTTTCTGTCGTTCAGTTATGAATCTATCTATAATAGCTATTCTCGTTGAAAGAAAATCATTGCCTACGGTCACACCAGGGGAATTTGACCGTAATTGTAACTTAGGCTAGTCTATTCGTCGTTTAGCTTTCCAAGCTATTCTCATCTAACATCTCGTCAGCTCGTGTAGCGATTGAGGTTCAGAAGCCTAGCTGACAAATAATTTATACAATTCCGGGAAAGACAGATGAATGCACCCAGAATCTTTGTATACTATGATCTGAAATGGTAAGACTGGTAGTGGTATGATGCCGGTTTATTTGGATGTATATAGGTAGATTCATTCAAGTCAGATCACTCCCCAACGTCGTCTTCAAGATCGGCAAGCATGGTCTGGTTGACCAATATGCCATCTGCGACTCTTGGAACCGAGTTTTGCTTGTCTGATATATGTGCTGAGATCATTGCGCCGCAAGTCTCTCCTTCGATGGATGCACTAAATATAAGTTCGCGGTCTTGCCGCCTTTGAACAATGCAGTCTGCGTTTCCCACAAAGAATCTTCCTATGGTAACAGTAGAGCTTGTTTATAGTTTCTATGGACTGTCTAGTATGAGAATAGCTATATGGTAATGTTCAGTTCCTTCGCTGAGTCGAATACAACCAGCTTGTACAGTAGGTTAGATGAGTTTGCAGGCTATCTTGTTGTTGACTCTGGTGTTGGTGGGAGGTAGTAGGCTCTGCAGAATTTAAGGAACAAAATAGAAAATTGCATTTGCATATACGATCGGATTATTTCCTTTCTTTGGTAGGTAATTGTCTTCCCACTTTGGTTTAGAACTTCAAGAGCTGACTGTGACATACCTTTGGCGTGGATACTGATGGGGTTAGGATATTGATGTTTTCGCATTGCAAACGGGATGGTATGAGTTAATAATAACCAGTTATGGGTCAAGATATGTATTTTCGTGCTTGAATTGTCTATCGTCTCGCAGTCCAAGTCCTAAGTTTGTTACAGGCTGCGACGACCCTTCGGCAGTTGTTTTCTACCAACACAACATGGCGTCAATGTCACCGAACTACCGTAGGTAGTACGAAGTCAATTATGAGCTGTAGCAGAGCAAATGATTTGAATTAATTAGCAGTGGACATCACCAAGGGTTGGCAATTCTCGAGTTATATAGAAAGATAACTAAACAGGTCTAGGGTATGCTGTGCAGCCCGCGAAAGACTGCTGTATAAGAATGAGGAGTAGGACAATTGGACTTGAAGTTATTGAAGATATTTAAAGTGAAAGAACTGAACAATATCAATGAGGGCGGAGATTACAAAACTTGCTCTACCTTCGGTTCAAAAAGCTACTTCTCTTCAGGCTTCGTTTTCAACGACGTGCACACACGACAATGATCGACAACGCGGCAATTTGAAGTGAAACGGCAACACCTGTATACTTAAACTTAAAGAAGATTTAAGTTCACTGAAGCTCCATTCAATACGCAACGCTCGTGATAAAAGCCTCTCGGGGTCCAGCGATGACAGACATCCCTGATGATGAGGTTATCTGCCGAAACGGCGATTGTTCTATATCCTACACATCCAATGACATCTTCAAAGTCCGAAACACATGCAAGAAACTTTTCAGGATTGACCGCAATCTGTCCCAAGCCCCAACATCCATCTACCGATTTGTCTTGGGCCAACATCACATCGCCGAGTCAAAGTCAGCGCTAAATAATTGATATGGCAAAACGCTGACTTCAATGGATAATGAACAAAAAGATGCGTCTAGTCTGAGATAGTCTCGGTGGGCTGTAAGCGAATGAGCTGACTGTATTGCTGTACCCAATCTGCACCTTATAGGCTATTGCTTACGCGACGTGTCTGCTCGACCAACATGCCCAACAATCACAATCAGGCTATAGACTTCGGTTTTACCGAATACCCAGTAATCAGCCGCGGTTTGAGTTGTTTCGCGATAAATGCACTGGGTCAAAGTTACCGGTACAATGTCTGACTAGAACGCAAATCTTACGTATGAATGTAGCATAGCATATATATACATGCGAATACCCTTCGCTCTGATGGATTCTTGGACTTTTGGAAGTTGGAAGGTACCTGGGAGGCGGTATAATCACCGGACTGACTTAACTTTGTTTAGGATCGCAACTATGCAGTCTCTTGTCAAAGTGGCCGAGGATCTACTCATGCAGTTTTGCTGCGAAGTATGGACTTTTGACGATGACTATGCCCAAGCTTATTCGACCAGTGAAGACGACAAGAAGGATTCTCGGGGACAGACAGCATCTCGGATTGTTCACAAGATAAACCCCAGCGACTACAGGGCGGTTCCTTCGAATACCGACAACGCCCTCATTCGTCTCCCAGCAGAACTGAAAATCATGATCCTGCAGCATCTCACATTCGGCCAAGTCGAGTGCCTCCGACAAACATGTCGATCCCTGCGATACAGCGTCAGCAAGCCCGTTATACGATTCATCTTTCCGAGCATAAAATACGAGCTGCTGTCAACATGCTACCAGTGTCTTCGCCACGATCCGGAGAGAGATAGTCTGATCAAAGCAGACGAGTCAGACGCAAGGTATCCGCTCGCCAACGAATGTTTCGACTGCGTCGCTTCGAGAGGAGGATTCTTTGTAGGACGTCCGTACACGCTTGGCTCATGTGCAACGGTCTGCGTGTGTCGATATTGTGGATTTCCAGTGACTTCGGATGCGGCATGGAAGGAGTATGAGTTTCATATGAAGTGCTATAGACGTTACCAAATTGTACTGCTGCACTATTTCCTGGCGGCGTGTGCGCAGAGTACGATTATCATCGTTGCGTCGGCGCTGTATTGGAGGTATTACAACGGGACGACTGTGGTCATTACGCCTACTATTGTGAGTGAACCGACCGTGCTTGGAAGGAAGGAAGATGTGCTAATGAGTATAGGTCAACCTTTTGATGAGTTGCTGGGTGTTTGGTCTAAATGTGATGCGGAGTGTTGAGTTAAGGACGTATCACTGGTCTCTCACCCTAGAACTAGGCATTCTAGGACTCTGGATACCCCCTTTGAATGCAGTTATAAGAATAATGGCACAAAGAGCTGAAGGGCCGCATGGACCGGATATTGCGACAGTGTTCTTCATCGCTTCAAACATGTAAGTCATCCATCCGTCATGAGAGGGAGTTAACTGACCAAAACAGAGTCTTTCGTTTCCTGAATACGCTTGGAAACACCTTTTTAGTATTAGAGTACCAGCTCTGGCGTCGGTATCAACCGAGACAGTCAAGGCTGCGTCGTGTTGCTAACAAAGTGGCTACTTTTCTGATATTCTGGACGTATCCACCAAGTATTGAGCAAAAGTTTCCGGGAAAATGGTGGTTCAGAAGAAGGCCCCCTCCTTCGCGACCGATATGCGGATGAACGAGGAATAAGGCAAGTTCACTGTGGAAGTTAACATCGGTACGAAATGAGGATAGACTGGAGGGCTGCGGACAACGGGACTTGAAGTCTGGGGTAGTTTCGGAGACATGGAGGCGTGGCGGTGACAAGCTCCATTGGCCACCATCAACGCTTGATCTCCCTTTCCCTGACGGTTTACTCAGACCTGGAATAGGTCTAGGCTTTCTTGTTACGTTGTCGGTACATGGATACGCAAGACTCTATCTGGTCTGGAGTAAAGCTTGGTCATCCAGATCATGCAAGTCATGCTGCTAACGCGGATCACCTTCGGTCAGCTCAACAAACATACAACCAGATAAATTCATGCGCCGACAGGAGATTGATCTCCGTTCTAGGCGCTATCTCAAATAGCTCTGACTGTTCTCCGGTAAGACTAAACTGAGTTGACTTACCTGCTTCACCGTCACATCTTGCACTCAGACCCTTTTCACTGGAAATTGATAGTCGGGGGCAAGCCAATTAGGTGTCTTTATCAATTTTCACAAACTCCGCTATGAATACTTGGTACAGGATCTCAAGTGCGCAATAAACATCCCTTAGTTGGGGCCCTTCTTGCTCGCCGTCTCAGTGTGATTGCTCGCAACCCTGGGATCGCGGAACCCTTGGCTCTGGTCACCCTTCTCAGCAACGTTGGCTCCTCCCTGCCCGAAAGAACCCTGAAATGATTGTGAGGCAGAGTCACCACTGCTACTTCCATTGCTCTTGCTCTTGCTATCGTTGTTGTCGTTACCGCCAGACTTGGAAACGCTCGGCTGGTCTTTGTTGTGGTGCGTCGTGTTCTGCTTAGAAGGCGTGCCGTCGAGGTTGCTGGACACGCGGGTATCTTTAGGCTCCTGTCCCTTTCCGGCATCAGTCTTGGATCCTCCAGTACCAAAAAGTCCACCCAGGAAGCCACTACCTGACTGGGAGGGACTGGACGTGCCAGGGTTCTCCTTGGCCGACATCTCGACCGAAGTGCGCACGTTGGAACCGCCTCCGCCAACGCCGCCACCTACTCCGCCGCTGGGGAGCTTCTCAAGAGGTGCTGTGGTACCCTCCTTGCGCTTCGAGTTGGCGTGGCTCAGCTCGTGGCCGCCAGTGACGGCGTTTCCTCCGACGCCTGCGCCGCTGAGACCCTCTGCCTTTTTGGCATCGGCGCGGCCTTTGCGATCTTGCTCAGGGGTGGTTTCGGGCTTGGATCTGCCTAGGTAGTAGACTCCTGCGCCAAGGGCAGCGATGCCGGCTGTAATGGGGACAGCGGCAGAGCCTTGTTGACCGGCACCAAAAGCTTGTTTCATTGTGATGTTTGAAGGGTAGTATTATTAAGTTGACGGGAGACGATCAATGAGTGGGAGTTCTGTAAAGGTGGTGATAAGGGTCAATTGGTCAATTGTTGCTTTACAAGGTAGAAATCTAAAGCTCTCAATGTTTTCTATGTCTCTCACCATATTATGGCTGTGACGTCGTTGATAGGGTTCATAACGGATTGGCTCATCATGATGACAGCATA
Source organism: Fusarium aywerte (assembly GCA_013186375.1). Classification (NCBI taxonomy): domain Eukaryota; kingdom Fungi; phylum Ascomycota; class Sordariomycetes; order Hypocreales; family Nectriaceae; genus Fusarium; species Fusarium aywerte. The sequence continues at coordinate 158,713 of JABCQV010000238.1, forward strand.
GATGTGTAAGTGGTCACTATAAACAGCAAGAACTTCAGAAACCGGAACAATCCAAGGCCGATATCTTATCAATTCCCCATATCTTCCAAGAAATAAACCAGTCATCAATTTTTATGATTACGATGAAGCAATTGAAACGCGATTCACCAACGATTAATCGTCATGATCGAGCAGAGCCTCGTATGATATGCAGCGAGATGACACTTTCCTTTCTCCAGAAACTTGTGGGCCGAAGCTTGTCGATGACGGCTTGAGTCCGTGGTTATTCTTATTTTATCTTGAACCAATTAGATAACACCTTTCGGCTCTATATTAATCCGTACCCCGGATTAAAGTGAGCTCAGACCCTGACAGCCCTGGACTCGAAGTACCGATCACAGACGGTTCCTAGTCAATTTAGTGCAGGTCTAAAAGGCGGAGCCGCGATTTGGCGCAAACTAGAAGACTCGGAGCCGCAGTCAAAACATTCAACAGCTTCCCCTCATTAAACAAGGATCAACGGACAGGATAGGACAGGGCAGAGCAGGGATTGGGGGAGCAACAGAATCTGGGGCAATGGCAAAGAATGGGGAAACGGAATTCATCAGAGGATGGACAGTACTTTTGTACGACTAGAGTTTAATGCTTGGACTATCATTGACACTATACAGTTGAGCTGCAGCTCTGGTATTATGGTAATATGGTATATTGGAGGTGATTTGGAGAAGAAGTTGCAATCATCAACCTAGGTCAAGTCGTTGCTTTCTGCCGTTATGACAAGCAAATTTGTATACAGAATCTATAGAGCACACTGCCACGCATCATTATCGACTCATCAACCAAACATATAGAGCATACTCTGCCATTGCAATCACACACCAACTCCAACTCCTCTTTGCAGCATACATTCTTTGCATATACATCAGATATCCACTCCTTTGACAGCGGATCCGACTGTACTGTACTATGCTCTAGTCCTAGACTACCAACCACAACTCATCAAGACCAATACCAGCCCGGGGCCCCGGCGATCTTCAGTACGGATACAAACACCTTGATGCTGTTCCCTAGATTTGGCTTTTCTTTTCCAGGTCATGTGCTCACAAAAAACATCTGTTCCCTCCGTCTGTGTGTTGCATTCAAGTTAGTTTGCAGCTTCCCCTCACGTCTGAGCACATCTCGGCTGGCCGGAGAATAATGTCAATTTACAAATATCTTGAACTCTTTGGTCAAGTTATTACGATCGATATGCAAAGAATCCCAACGAATTGTTGTAAATCTTGTTCCCCAATATAATAACGGTGAGAACTAGTGATAAACAGCTCCCCTGTTATTCCTCAACCGGGCGAAGGGATCCTGTGGAGATGGGGGATCTGAGAACTCCAAAGTCTCCCCCGCAAGGTATGTTGCAGTAATGCAACGGCCTGCATGGCAATGCGACGCCACGCAACCTGGGGTAGAAGTCGTTTCTTTCTTTAGCTCTAATTAGCTGGAGTTTAATAGGGATAAGTGGAATGTGCCGAATCGGACACTTGGGAATCCGCGTTAGTACAGCACCTAGCAAGATATGATGACCCTTGGCTCTCGAGAACTGTATGCATAGCTTGCCCGTTATTTTCGTCTCCAATAACAGCATTCTCTTGACCGATACTAGACAACAGACACTGTTCGACTCGTCTCTATGCCGGATGGCACGGCGCCAAAGTAGGCACCTTCTTCTCAATAGGCAGGCGGCTGATCATCCCCCTTGAGACTAGTCTATAGTATACCACATTGCTACCTTTGCCTTCTGCATTTCTGCTATGTTCCTCTCCTCCTAGTGGTGGAGATCTTCAAGACCTGGGGAAACTGTTGCATGGCGCCGGATCAAAGGGTGGCGCGCCCCTGGTCTGGGGGAGAAACAGACCAGGGTTTGAACCTCCAAGCGTATTCCTACAATGACTATATAGGAGAAGCTGTGGCCTGCTTGTAATTTAAAAGTCTGTCCCTGTTCTATGTCTTTCTAGTTAAGCTTTGACTTGTCTCTCCTCTTCTTTCAACTCAAGATACCCCTAGTAGATACTTTCGCTTTCTAATCTCGACTCTTCATCCCTCGATCAATCACCCTGGACGATATCATCACAATGGCCGCCAGTACCGAGCACAGCGAGCAGTTGAACGAGAAGCACGATGGTCTCAATGGTAACTACGACGTCGAGGCTCAGCGTCTCGAGGCATTGAGCAAGCTCCGAACGGCACAGAGTATCCAGATGAGCCCTGAGTTGTTCGAGAAGCTGTACCTCTCGCCTATGACCAAGGTCAAGGGTGAGCTTCGACAGACATTTGCAAACCCAACACCAATGTATGACGATCCCGTACTCAGTTATCGAGCGATATTTTACTGACAATTCTTCTAGTGCTCTTGTTGGCTTCTTGCTTGCTTTCACCCCCTTGACCTGCGATCTCATGGGCTGGCGAGGGGCTGGCGGAAATGGTGCTGCTTCCAAGTAAGTTTCTGACTGACAAACACCTCTCGACGAACGCATCTAACATATTCCCAGCGCCGTTTACATGTTTATGGGTGGACTTCTCATGATCATCGGCGGTGTCCTCGAATGGGTCCTCGGCAACAGTTTCCCAGCCTGTGTCTTTTGCACTTTTGGTGGTTTCTGGTTCTCCTATGGTGGTACTCTCATCCCTGCTTTTGCTACCTATGCCTCTTACGCCCCCGCCGATGCCACATCCTCCGCTGAGGGTCTTGCTACCCAAGGATTCAATGCCAGTCTTGGTAAGTTAATATCTATAGTGAAGAGAGGATGCTGTACTAACGAACCGCGATAGGGTTCTGGTTACTCTTCATGGGTGTCTTGTCGTTTATCTTCTTCCTCTGCGCCCTCCGAACAAACATTGTCTTTGTCATGATCTTCTTCAGCTTGACATTCTGCTTCCTTCTCATCACTGCTGGCTTCTGGGCTCTTGCTGAGGATTACACTGGTAACGCTCTTCTTGCGCAAAAGCTTATCAAGGTAAGCATTCTCTTCTACTTATCCCCATTACAGCAGATAACTAACTTCAAGATAGGCTGGTGGTGCCTTCGGATTCGTCACATGCATGTCAGGATGGTACATCCTCATCGCCGTTCTCTTCGCCATCGTCGACTTCCCCATTCAAATCCCTGTCGGCGACTTGTCCACTGTCATAAAGGGACACAGCGAAAAGGCTCGTCGCGCATAATTTGATGCATATATGAGTATATGAAGGAAGTAATAGGGAAAAGAGGCTGAAAGGAAAATACGAACCATTGAGCATCTCCTCCCGGCGTTGGTCATGGCGTTGAATCAGTCAACAATCGGATATGGGTGGCTTCTGGTCTGACGTTCGATCTTTACAGGTTGAACTTCAATTACTTATTAGTTTATTGACACGTAATGTGAAAGCTCCGATGACAGAAAAGTAACGAGTGTTTGCCTAAGTTGTGCTTGGAACCATGTAGCTTCAGTCATGAGGATCTGCCAATATGAACTTACTCGGCTAGACTTTTCAAGTCAGCCAGTGCCTTAGGTACGAGTTGTGTAGATTTATGGAATTTGGGCTGCCGATCTTGTATTTAGTAACAGTTTCATCAGCCTTCTACCATGCTTAACTGAAGTACAGACCACACCATGTGCCATTGAGCTGTGTAGTCATGGCTAAGCATATACTGACATAAAATAATCAAGAAATGAGTAGGCAGAACTTAAAAACGATGAGATTCTTTTATGCCTACTGGAGCTTCTTACGCCCAAACGCAATTGTCCTCACCTTCGACTGCTCCTGCACCTATTATCCAGGCTACCAGGCTATCCAGCTCTAAGTAAGCTAGGCAAGTTCCTTTCTCTTAAGCAAGACCTTAACGTCATCCCCATACCTTTCAAACCCAACGTTGAACCCTCCACGCAGAGTAGGAGCCCTGAACTCTTCCCCAGGCGCAGCCTCAATGTCGAAAGTTCGAAGCATTGTTGCAATCACAGAGAAGATTATGTCCATTCCAAACACACGCCCAGGACACATATTGCCTGCGACACCAAAGGCCCTGACCTTGCGCACGGCGATGCCGGAAACCTCTCCAGCTTCGTTTATAAACCGAGAGGCTTTGAAGACCGCGGCGTCAGGACCCCAGTTGTCGACGTCCAGATTGGACGCACACATGGGAAGCATGAATATCTCTCCTTGAGGAACGGCGATGGGGTCTGAGTCGGGGATGTTGAGCATGAAATCGTGACGAGCGATTCTTGCTACACCTGTCATGTGGAGACGGAGAGTTTCGTACCAGGCAGCCATGAGCCAGGGACATTCAGTACGGACATTCGCAAAGTCCAACCGTGGCTTATCCTCTCCTTCGACATTCTTAAGCTCTTGCACTTCCTTGAGGATAATTTGAACCAGTCTAGGATCCGTCAAGAGATGGCGTGTAAGCCAGACTGCAAGAGTACTGGTGGTTGCTAAAAGACCCAGAGCTGAGACCATCTCAATATGGTAGTAATCTGGGTTGGTTTCCCAATTGGGATCACTGTGAGCTACGACATTTATGCTGTGAGCTGTAGTTTGGACACGAGCTTCGCGGTGCTGAAGATGGAATTCGCGAAGTCTCTTAAGGAGAAACTCGCGGGAGTTCCAAGCTGAATTTGCTGTAAGCCTGGAGAACGGTCTCCCGAGGGTATCAAACGTTTCACTCAGTTTCCTACAATTTGTTAGTACAAGCTTAGGCCAGATTTAGCCAAGAAAAACTTACATGAACTCATTGGAAAACTCCTGATCCATGCTCCAAGGGTTGGCAACTCCCCACACTGCACTAGCCGTAGCAGAGACAGTCAACTCAAACACCCACCGTCCAATCAGAAGCTCACTCGTTTCAGGCATCCTCATAATCCTATCTCTGATATTGGTGCTGGAACGCTGATTCAGAGACACAATGTTCTCAGCATGACCGAACTTTTGCTTGTGAAGCGGTTGAGGGTTATACGCAAACACAGCCTTGATGGTATCCTCTTTGAGTCCAAAAAGACGAGGGCCAACATAGACCAGTACTTGTGCGAGACCAGTGTCACTGACATGGCGTGAGAGAACTCGATCCATGATTGGATGACAGACTGTAATACGTGCAAAGGGAATGTTGATGGTGAAGATGGGGGCAGTAGTAGAAGCAATAAGGCTATTGATATAGCGAGTGCTGTCGATGGTTAGACCCATGAGATGGCCTAACCATGGAACTACACCCGATAGACGAGGCAGATTGGAGATTGAAGGTGTGCCATTCTTGAAGGTCTTCTCACTGAATGAGGCTGGGGATGAGAGGTAACGAATAGCGCGACGAGTTAAGGCTGGAAGGATATAGACAGCTAAGGCGAAGAAGATAAAGGTTGGGATGAGTTTGATGGAGAATGAAGAAACACGATCAAAAGCACTAGGGTTATAAGTCATAGAGGACATGATGAACCGAAGTAAGAGACCAGACAGCGCTGATCAACAGAATAATAAGAATTTGTGAGTGATTGTAATCAATATGAGATATATCGTTGTAGTATTGCTATGTTTTAACGATCTTCCCTTCCAATTTATATGACTTGACCAAGAGAACTTCTATCAGCTCTTGACGAACTCGTTATTATTGACTGCAAGCCTCATCACACAACATCAACCACTCCCCTCATCTTTAAGCTGATCTGAAGCTCACATCAAGTGACTAGCCTTTTGGGAAGCAAGCTACATATAATCACAGAACGTACGATCCAACGCAACTCAGGTTTGAAGCATATGTAAGACCACAATCACCACGTTCTGAGCCACATGGGAGGACAAGATAATCACTCCACCCAATCGGAGCTGTATACCTCCGGTATGCCTCTGCTGGTATCGTCTAAGATTTCCTTGAGAAAGAAGACGTTTTTGAGATATCACATATGCAGTTTGTTCTTTGCTCAAGAGGTATCTTGGAGAGGGTGTGTATGTTGTGGTGGTATCTTCACTCACAAACATCAGTCTAGACTCCACCGTAGCACAGAGACATCCGCTAACTGATGGAGTTCATGTCATCTCAGGTAATAATTCTTGTATTTAGATCGTGATATCATAGCCTATGTCTTTTTGTATCGTAGAGACAATGAGTTGGTGGCGTCCTCGTTCTGAAATGGGCAGTCGCGTTAGTTGAAGAGAAAGCAAGCTGCAGCAGAATTGCCTCATATTAAAGTCCAGCTGAAGATATGAAGTTTCACAGAGTTCGAAAGACGTCAAGAAAATGCAGTTACTAACTTCAAGCAGAAGGTTGACAAAGTTTATAATATCACCTTTTCACGAATAGCCTATCTGAAGAACAAAGACGTTAAGCGAAGGGATCTTCTGATAAAGCTGTAAGTCACCAACAAGTACGATTGCAAAATACAACAACTATCTCGTGTAACCGCGTTTGATCATGGGCTATGTTGGCTCGAATGTTTGGTTACAGAGCTCATGTCTTCCACGGCTGGACCACGCATGTTTCATGCAGTTGTGCTCGTTTCCAATCTAGACCGAGATATTGTGTAAACCGCATTGCATATTGAGAAGGTTTGGCCGAAATCGGTCTATATATGAAGACTTTAGACTGTTTTCTTACTGCTAAGTCAGTTAGTGTTAGTGTTAGTGAGTTGTTGGCTCGGCGTTGGTTGTTACAGAGGCATTGTTCTGCAGCTTGCACAGTCCATGTGACTTCGATATGTCGCTAATATGAGAAATCAAGCTATGATGAAACGAAGGACTCATATCGAAATCGTATGTTTCTCATGATGCCGTCCATGTGTTGAGTTAATCTTATATTGAGAAGTATTGCTGTCCTGTACAAGTCTACCAAATAACCACAATTACAAGGCACCGAATCAAGAATCAGTAGATCTAGTGGAGAACATGCGGCTGGAACTTCACCGTATCAGAATCGATTCCATGCAGCCAACTCGTCGGAGATAGTCACCGTTGTCGCGACCAACAGCAGTGGCGTAAACCGTTCACCCTCATCGGTGCCATTCCGTCTAACTACCCCCGCAGTCACTAATAGATCATTACTGTACCGCACTCCAGGAACCCGGGTCTACTCTTGTTGGACATACCAGACGCTGTACGCCGACGTCAGATCTCTTGACAAAAGTAACACGTCAGAATCACTAAGGGAGCCTTGTTTGACAACTGACCCGGATCTTTTTCGGGGAAGCACGACACAGCTGAAAGATGAATTGGATCGATAGTTTAGAAACTGGCTCTTGACGTTTGAAGTTGGTGGCATCAGTAAGGAGATGTGGCAGTATTCATCAGAGGAGTGGTAGAGGTGAACGGAGTTGACGAGATGATGAGGTGGGTAAGAGACAAGTCCAGCAAAGTCACAATTGTACACTGCAGCTCTGTCTCGTTAAATATCAGCTAACTACTACAAAATATCAGCAGTGTGGACATCTTTAACGAGCGTGTGTAAGAATGGCCCTACCTTCGAAAGTTACTTCGGATGACAGTCAGTTACTATCTTGATAGCCTTTCTAACGCGAGGCAACTTTCCGAGTGATGCCTAGACCAACTCTTGCTCCGTAACTTCACAAAGTAAATAGTCTGAAAGGGGCTGATGTACATTCAAATTCTTCGCTGCGATATGCTATCATCCATTATTCGCCGTCATAGAGACACACCAATGCCGCTCCAGCTCAGTTCGTACATATCGCCAACTTTCAGATCGTACGATTCAGTAGCCTCAGCATCACCCAAATCTTACAGATAATGCCAACTGCACTCAAATCATCGTACCGGAAGCGTCATAGTCTTGCCGCCTCGTCCACCCCGCCCATTTCGCCCACCACGTCCAACACCGACATATCCTCCTCCGGCAGCAGTTTCCATTTTTCGGCCTAGGTTGTTGAGCTCCTTGATTAGACAACATGCCGCCACAACGCGAAAGCTTTCTAGCTCTCCTGTACCCTGGTACAGCAGCTGAGGGGCATGTTCCTTTTTGATACAGGCAACAGCCACACACGCCCAACATAGCTCAACGACATCTTCTCTCCACCGGGATGTAGTTGCATCTGTTTCGGTGACCGTGCTGAGAGTCTCCGCGCCATCGCCTACACCTCGGTCGCGGATCTGCTTAACAATCCACGTCATGGTACGGTCGATCTCTTCTTTGAGCTTGATGGACGAGTCACCCTGGCGGCGGGTCTGGGCACCTCTCTTGTTGAGAATGAAGCCGCAGAACACCTCGATTTCTGTCAAGGGTACTCGAGGGTTCTCTGAAAAGTGCCACATTTTGTCCGTTATGGCCGACTCATATCTGCATTCAATTAGCACCAAATAACATCATAACCACGGGGTACAACTTACAGGCTGCGAATCTTCCAAGCCTCTTCCGATCTACGAGTCCAGACGATATCAAGCTTGTACTTGACGACCTCGTTTTGCACAATAGTTAATAGCTGATCCCACACCGATGGTCCGGCCATGTTGATAGTGCGATGAATGTCCTCGTCCCAAATCTTTTTCTCGTCGACATTTCGGTAAAGTCGACCAAGGATCTTCTCTGACTGGTAATAGTTGGCTTTGGAGCGGGCCATAACGTCGTTAGCGTTATCAACTTCATCGTCTTCTCCGATGTGCGCCAACTGTCCCTTGTCATACAATTTCAGAGGCGGTGCTTTTGTCAGACTTCCTGGCGTGTCAGTACGAGAGATTCAATCATGGGAGATTGCCGACTTACAAGTCAGGACGGAAACGCGGGTTTCTGGGCAAAGATTTGACGTTAACTGGAATACCAGTCTTGGAAAAGTCCACAGCTGTGGAATGCATTTCTGCCAACGCGACGCAATCACGATGCATAGTTCCCTCATCGTGATAATCAGCTAACACGACATGCCTAGTCGCAATCACTCCCAGAATATCAGTCCGCATAAAGTCAACGAAAAAATCGGCAATATCCGCAGGTTTGACCGGACGATTCAGCGGCTGAGGAGTAACCCTCGGGTAGTTCGCTGGTTCAAAGTGTCTCGAAGGCCATGCGTCAGGATCCCAGATGATGTTGTAGATATCTCCATCGAGGTCTCCCCCACTCAACATGCTTGGTAAGTCACGCGCTCCTTTCTGGCTGAATATGATGCAGTTCTGGAGACTTCGCAAGGGATGTCCATGTGGCGGGGTGACCTGGTTTGCAATCTGAATATCTCCAGGATGGAGCGCTGGCGATCGAGTGACTATAATCTTGCCATCCCTCAAGGTAGATTTAACATTCCGACCATTACTTCTGCCATAGCTCCTGTCATACGTGACATAGACTTCACCCTCCTCGAGAAACCCCGTCTCATCCATGATGCCAAAAAGAGTCACTCCATGGTCAACCGGAATGCGAGCCTTGTGTTTTAGCAATCGCAGCTCTCGCAGAACAACATGTTCAACAGCTGCCTTAAGGAACTTGTCGCGGCGATAATCGATTCCCATCGTGTCCAACTGCTTGATCAGCTTGGGCAGACCCATGTTCACGCCGATAGCCTGATACTCCAAGAAGAAACTTGTGTTGGTTGCGTCAGCCGTGACGTTGCGAAGAATGTCAAGTGCATTTTTCTGAAGCTTGAAGAACCATTCCTCCTTGGTACCCATGTCTTCTAAGATTTTGATCATTTGACGGTTAAGAACGAGTCGCAGGGGTTTAGATGCAGCGTCACAAATGCCTAGCTCCCTAATATCTTGACTTGGGAACTTCATCATGGACTCTCCCCGAATGCAGAACACCTTGCCCTTAAGTCTGGTGTCCAGAGAGAGCATCCCCTTGCATCCACCCCATCGGATCTGAAGACATGTTGGCGCTGCAGATTTCATCGAGAGGTAAGGCCAGACTTCTTCCAGTGCTTCCTGTGAGATTGTTCCAACTCCGTCACTGAAAACGCGGGATCCATCTGCAGACTTCACGTCGTCGATGAACCGGTAGGCGATTTTATTTTCAAAGATCGGCACTGCGTATGGAGTTTCCGAGAAGGCTTGGCCAATGCGTGCTGCACATTTTGCTGGGACACGGATGTCTTGAAAGTCACCAAGAGCCTTCAGGATGGCTTCAGGAGTCTGGAGCCTAAAGTACTGGTCGGTGAACGGTGCTGAGAACCAAGCAGAGTGAGAGCGCAGGGACGAATGAGAGAACCCGAGAAAGTGATATTTCCGACCTGCGATTTGGATACCGTCATCCATTATGCGTCGGAATTGGGCATAAATTGGCTCGTTATCGACTTTAGGATGGAACCTCAGCTCCTGGCCATCTTCTTCGCAAAAGATGACGCGGAGGAAGTAGTCATTACTTTCGGAATACTTGCGCAGAACTCTGTTTTTACTCTCCGCATCGGGTCCAACAAGAAGCACACGTGTAGGTGTAATAAGGGCTTTGAAGACCCATATCTGGTGCGTTGGCAACTTGCCTCCGTAGATGCGGTCTCTGTCGGGATTCTCTTTGCGAGCTTCGTATTCGGCCTCCATAATATCGGACATGATATTCACCACGTCTAACTCTCTAGGGTCTGTACCAGGGAATGGGTACGGAATCCTCTGGAAGAGTGTTTTCATAGCGTCTGTCGTCACTGGAACTGCAACTTGCTTGTCCTTGGCATCCTGAATCACACGGTCCAGCAGGTCGAGAAGGTTTATACCACTGGCTGGGTTGATATAGTTATTCCATACAAGAGCCTGAACCTGGAATAGAAGAGCAAAATGCACACCCGACGAGAGAAGGCGCTTAGCCTTCTCTGTAAACTGTTGTCGTCCGAGGAAGTGGTTGCTCTCTGGATTCATCGAACTCCACATGACAGAGGGTAGGCCATGGTTGGTAATTGCGCAGGTATCTTTGTTCTTCAGCGATCTCAAGACTTCGTCAAACGAGTGGAGGTCATAGAGGCAAATTCGATAGACGAGACAAGACGAAGCGTAATCGTGAGGCAAGCCCCAGGTGGCCAGTCCCTGAACTCGGCTCCATTCATGAATTGAACGATCCGCCAGGGACACGCGGGGCATGTACATCTTCGGGGGTTCTGATAAGACCAATGTAAATGACATATTGCCACGGCTAGCGATAAGGTCCTCGATAGTCTCATTATGGAAGTCCATTCGATTTCCACCCTCTACCTGGATTGTTAGCCACTGTGACGTGAATTTTCCTGTGACCTCCTTAGGAAGGACCAATCTGTTGTGGTCGACGAAGGTAATCACTTCATCTCTACCACTGAAAGTGTTTCCACCACAGCTGATGTACTCAATGTTAAAAGCCTTATCCGGAGCGTGGCGATCCTTGTTAGTCGCAACAGCAGTCGCCTTTTGCTTCTTCTCGCGTTCATGTTTGAGGTGTGCAATGGCGTGTTTATCCACAGGCCTAGTGCTTTGCTCCGTGTATACGTAAGTTTTGAGAATACGCAGCCGCGCGATCTCTTTTGGCCTGGTATTGGGTCTGAACGCAAAGCTTGGGTTCATGTTCTCTTTGCTGTAGTCGTCCTGACGTCTTTCCTTGCCATGCCTGCTGAGAAATGCATCTCCGTCTTCAGCAGTGAGGAATTTGACCCATGCTAAATTTTTACGGTAGGGCTTTTCGCAGTAGAAGTCTGAAATGTTCAAGGCTCTCATGAAGGGGAGAAGTTCCCGCTTGAAGTTTTCTTCTGATAAGTCCAGTGGGACATTCCGGCAGAAGACTTCCATTGTCGGGGCAAGGCGAGGCCGAAGACCTCAAGAAGGGTGATCCTCGAAGGTTAATAAGCGTATATGTAAGAAATGCTGTTGTAAAAGCGGAATGATATGAAGATCTGAAGGCGATTGGTTTAAATGTCACGGCCTAATATCGCTCCCGACACTCACAAGTTCCACGTTGCTCTATCGCATATTGCAGCTTTCAAGGTCAAGATGGCAAGCGGAAATACAGGCGATTTCTTCCTTGTGTGGACAGCCCAGAAGAAAGATTTCAGGCTGTGATATTTCGTTATGAATAAGTGGTTGGCTGCGCGAGAGCTTCATGCGGGAAGCCGGCCGCTGTGAGATGAAGGACGGACCTTTTGAACTCGGAAGGATGAAAATTTTGGAGGGGGATGAGAAGTTGAATGAAGGAGAGGAGTTCGAGACCAGCCCGTCTGCTTCCCATACAGAAGAAAAGTGAAGCTGAAGCACTGCACTGCACTGCACTGGCAATCACAATCTCAATCACAGCGCTACAATAGGCTGCGCACTGTGTCCCATGATATTTTCAGGCGAAGCACAGTATAAATCCTACTGTCATCGCGGTATATACAATACACTGTCCCAGCTCTGATGCAGCCTTAGCGTCCTCCTGCCCCGGTAGCTGGTAGCTGACTCTCGGTGTGGACCCCTAACTCTCGGTCACCTTTCCAGTAGTTCTCGGTGAGTGGCGGGGTAAATGTTTCCATCACCTCCGTGAGCTCCCGCATTCCTACATTCCCGACTCCATCTGCCGAAGCCGAATCACTTTCACGGTCGATTCCCGCTCCACCTGCCATCATGTAAATCATTCTTCCGGAAGCCTTGGGCACGTCTTATAAAAGTTGAGAAACCAACCATTCAGCTTCTTCTTCAATTCAAGCTATCAATTCGCATCATTAGCCATCATGTCTCCTCCAGGTTCGCTTTACGTCACAATGCAGCCCAAGCCCGGGCTGTCTCTGGACCAATTTCACGAGTGGTATAATAACGAGCACGGCCCGACCCGTCTACGTATTCCTCAGATCTTCACCAACGGTCTTCGATATAAGGCGACCGACGGCCAGGAGCCTGAATTTCTCGCGGCTTACGACGTGACGGATATGCCCCTTCTCGAAACCGAGACCTACCTTACACTGCGCGCAAACCGATCTCCTCGAGAAGCCGAGACAATTGGACAGGTTGACGTGAAGCGATATTTCTGGGACCTAGTTCACACCAAAGAGTCCTCGCAATTTACGCCCTTTGAGAAGCTCAGTGACGACGAAGCTGAGGGTCACCACCTTACTGCGGTTACGATTGAGCTTAAAGACGCCGAGGGAGCCGAGGAAGAATACCAAAAGTGGTTGGTTGAGGAGCACATCCCCATGTTGGCCAAGGTTCCTGGGTGGTTGCGCTCTCGCGCTTTCAAGACTTCGTATCTTGAGGGACAGGGCAAGACAACTTTCCTTGCGCTACACGACTACGCTAAGGAGAACGGCCAGGGTGGAGAGGCACATAAGGCGTCTATGGACACCCCTTGGCGCACTCAAGTATTTGACAAGTATGTCGCTTCCAAGGGTCGGAGAACATACTCCCTCTTCTACGTCTTTGGACCTGCTCCAAGAGAGCTGCACTCGCTGTCAAAACTCCCGCCGACAGCTGCGTTCACATCTCCTGACTCTAAGCAGTCAACCACACCGGGTTCCAATGCTGCTATCAACTCTTTTGTTACCACTTCAGACTCTCTGAACATTCCCTTCCGATTGGAGGGTAACCCGGATCCCAAGGCGCCCACAGTCGCGTTCTGCAATTCCCTACTGACTTCGCTACACATGTGGGATCCTTTCGTGGAAATCCTCAAGCGCGAGCGCCCTGACCTGCGAATTCTGCGATATGACACCCGCGGCCGACATGCCGTACCCCAGCCTCCCGTCGCTGCCACCGTTGACCAATTGGCCGATGACTTGAAGACCGTGCTTGATGCTTTCCGTATCACAAAGCTGCACAGCCTTATCGGTGTCTCTATGGGTGGTGTTACCACCCTTAACTTCGCCATTAAGTACCCTGAGCTTCTTGAACAATTCATCGCCTGTGACTTCAACCCTACATCAAGCGAGGCAAACACACAAGCCTGGAAGGACCGCACAGCTATGGCTGAAGAGGATGGCGGCAACGGAATTAAGAAGCTTGCTGAACAGACTGTTCAGCGCTGGTTCCATCCCTCCACAAATGCCGAAACGGTTAAGTGGATGACTGAGATGGTGGCTGCTAATGATGTTGAGGGCTTCAAGTACAGCAACACAGCCCTCTGGGATTATGATCTCAAGCCCAAGATGGGTGGCTGCAAGGTCCGTGGCTTATTTGTGGCAGGAGAGGAGGATGCAAAGGGTGCTTTGCCCAAGGCTATGGATGCCAGCAGGGGACTGCTTGGAGATAAGGGTGCAGAGTTGAAGCTCGTACCTCAAACGGGTCACCTACCTATGTCTGAGAACCCTCAGGCGTTCTGGGAATCTATTCGAGATTTCTTGTAACCTAAGTAGTATATAGACATAAAAATAGATATTTCTCAAGGAACAAGAACCCCGGCATTGATTGACGATAGCTTTAAGGATAAGATGAGCACGACATCTATCTTCTTGCCTAGGTACATCAGTCTTTCCAGATCTGAAGTTTTTCATCCAATGAGAAGGCGCAGTGGCAGAGTGGTCTAATGCGATAGACTAGAAATCTATTCTCTTCGGAGGCGTCTGTTCGAATCAGGCCTGCGTCGTTGGTGTTCCTTTTCTTTTTCTTTTTGGGGGATAATTGCCACAATCACTTTTAAACTTGGGCGATCATTCTTATTTTTTTGAGTTTCCGGTTGTTTCATTTGATATATACGGATGCTTCGCCAATCAACCTGGCCTACAGCTCTGGTGACATTTCACTAGGTTTACTAATTGGATTAATTTCTCATGTCTTTCGGCAAAAGGCCAGATAACTTGTAACGAACGATTGGAAACATTTTAACTCATTTTTTTAAACCTGTTGACTAACCGGGGCTTTCTCCCGTCAAGAGACACGAAGGTTAACTGCTGGAAGCTTCCGGACCAGGCTCACCTTGATATTTGGTCAATATCCAGTTTCCGCCTAAAGCCTGGAGCTGTTGTCGTCCAATCCACCGTTTAGATACGCCGTTGACATGAATGTCCGATTAGTAATGATGTTTATCTTCGCTATATATACCCTTGGAAGTGGTATCGCCGGTGGCGCCAATGGAGGCGCGATGCTAATCGCTGGTCGTACAATCCAAGGTATTGGGAGCGGTGAGATTACAATGGCCAACGATGTCATTATATCTGATCTGGTTCCGCTCCGGTATAGGGGAAACTACATTGCTATCCTCGTTGGGTCCAGCGTTTCGATCCTCATCGCCCTTACATGAGCAGGTCCAATCTATCCCTGGTCAGATGCCCGAATTCTGACTCCTTTGATCATAGACCTCCTTGGCCTTGTCGAGTTTGTAATTTACGAAGGATCTGGGTATCCGTCTGAACCTGTTATGCCTATCCGATTGTTCCCAAGTCGCACATCCTATATCATCTACGCCAATACCTTTCTGTTTCAACTGCTGGTCATGTGGCTATACTTCTTCGTCCCGCTATACTTCCAAGCAATCAAGATGTCTACCCCTTCTCGATCGGAAGTGCAGATGTTCCCTTTGGCTCTCATCGCTGTTCCTGGAGCTGCGATCTCTGCCTTTCTGTTATCTAGATGGGGCAGGTATAAGGGTCTTCATATGTCAGGGTTCTTCCTCATGAGCCTTGGAGTTGGTCTTCTCGGTCGTCTGGAAGAAGACAGTTCTCCAGCAGCCTGGGTTCTCCTCCAGTTTGTTCCTGCCATCGGTTCAGGTTTCTTACACAATACACTCCTCCCAGTTTTCCAAGCATCAACCGAAGAAATTGATCAAGTCGTAGTTACAGGAAGTTGGTCGTTCATACGCTCTCTTGGAAATGTCTGGGGTATTGCTATTGCTGGGCTGGTGTTCAATTCGTACACGGAGCAATATGCGCACATGTTTGACAACGAAGTGGCTAGAGAGGTACTCAGCTCAGAAGACTCATACCAGAGCGCCACTCGTGCCTTCATTCTACAATTTGATGATGTGATCCAGGGTCACGTCTTAATGTTGTCCCTTCGAAGGGTCTACGTTATCTCTGTAGGCTGTATAGAACAGCCTTTCTCTTATTTCTTTATCTTATTGCTAGCTTTTATCCATATGTTCTGTGTTGACAAGCCTTCTGAAAGCACCTAGGAAGGTACCACGTATCAGCAACCCCGCAGAAATTTTGCCCAGTTGTAGAAGGAGTTGGAATATCCATGTAGGTAGCTCCAAGACGCGATCGAATATTCTGAGAGCCATGACATGGTCTAATTCCTTACATATTCTACTCCTACAACAAATATCCAGCCACCACGTCACAATATTGTGATAAGGGCTTTTATTCCTGCAAGGAGGAAAGCTCGCTCACGGGGCAGCCCTGGACAAAAGAGAAGTGGACGCCTCAGGCCCACCTTCTAACATAGGGTCTTCTTCTGGTCTCTCGTAAGTTGAACTTGACCGTTGCCAACCTGGTTCAATTTGCCATAAGTGCTTTTGAGCCGGACATTCTTAAACATACAGCGGATCTAATAAGAAAATCAGCCGTTTTTATGGTCAGCTCTCTGCTTGCTTATCGCTAGGTGCCGAGTCGATGTATCTGTGCAAAGGGCTGAATGGTGAGTCAGGAGAGCGCCTCGAACGTGAAGCAAAAGGTGATCCAGTTTAAGCCTGATTATTAAGATAAATCTTAGGGAAGAAGGTTGTGACTGTAATAAGGTGGAATCAGCAGACGGTGATGCTGATACTGACCTACTCCAAGACAACTGGTACTTGTCTCTTAGTAGGTATTAGGTATATCACTTATATCACTGGTATCTGAGGTAAACTTCCTCGATTCCACATTCTATCTGTCGAAACAGGCTTCTTATCTGAAGTCTTCGTACGTGACCATTTAGGTCACGTAACACTGATATGGAATCGGTCCTCGTGTTCGATGGAGTATCAATGCATGATAAATGCACCGGGGCTCAGAGGCTACGAATAGAATGAAGGTACCGATAGAGCCACGAGTATTGAGTTTAGTCTCCAATAAACCAAGGTGAGGTGGTAGTTAGGCGGGAATCTTATCCGAGAATCTGGTGGCATGAAGTGAAACCACTTCCGCATGGTTTGTCACGCATGGAAACCCCTCGCCTGGATGCTCGAGAACCTTTTGGAAAAGCGTTATTAAGGGTCTTCTGCGCAAGGTTCGATGTCCGTGATCCTGAGCTCTCAAACATTCGGGGTTTCGATCTTTCCTGGTTTGTTTCAGGCCACAAGCGCAACAATGTTGTAGTCGAATATCAGTTCGCCCTAATTACCATGTTCGCTACTGGAGTCATCTTGAGAGTCGTACTCAATACCGGAGCCGTTTTGACACTGATCGCAAGATTTCGGTACAGAGATCACATTGCGTAAAGCTTGATAGCCGACGCGAAGATGACAAGGTCTATCAGATATTTTTCGACGGTAGTGTCATCGTTGATGATTGCTAGAAAGATATAGTCCGACTTTTATCCAGTACGTATCACTTCTTCAGACGAACAGGGCAGCATGAGAAGATTTCCTGGTAGCTGTGGCAATCCGTCGACCCCCATAATGTCGAGACCCAAAGAATTTGCACGAACTTCTGCTATTGAGGCATATGCATTAGGGTGATGCCATCAAGACTCTCGCTTTCTATCCTTCCAAGGCTTCTCAGCGGCGATAATATCGGAGATAATAACGTCTCCCATTGCTGCCCGGGTATGTCTGCAACGGGTGGTTTAATTGATCTAACATCAACGTCGCCCAAAGCAACTGCGGACAGTTTTTCGCTTTAGGGACAATTTCCTTCTTTCGTCACCGAGATCACCAGTCGACAACGCATTGGGTCAATGACGAGATAAAGAGAGGGCTTTAGCTTGAGATGACTGGGGGCGGTGGGCCTATGGCTTACAGAGCCATCAGTCTTGACTTCTTTCGCGCCGGTATTCCAAGACCAGCTACCGAGTGAAGCTCATCGTTCCAGCAGAATAGACTGCCTTGAGACTTTGAGGTGATACTGCGATAATGAAGGATATCCTTGATCAAAATAAGGATATACACGATGCTGATCCAGTCTCTCGGTCCAGATGCTAGGTGCCTACTAGATGTTCGGATTGTTGTGTGTTTGTCGAGAAGGCGGTTGCTCCGCGAAGTAGCACCTGGCAGACACCGCCCAAAAGGTAGGAAAGGCCTTAACCTAATCCGAGTTTCCCTTCGGCTTGCATCGTCTGAAGATGCGTAGGAGAAGTTGAGATAGTTGAAGAAAAGGCAAAACGGATTATGTGATCTACACTTCTGTGGGTATAGCTCGGCGAAGACTTCATCAATAAAACGTTGATCCTTCAGACCGCAAGCATATGGCCTCTGGAAAATTCCGTGCTCATACCAGTTGTCAACGAGGAGCACTGTCATTTTGTCTCCTTCGTCGAAGCTTTGTATCCCCGGGAAGTTGCAGGGTTTGTCGTCCATGGATTGAGCAGAACGGCAATCGAGCCCGCATAGCAGCGTGAACAGCAAAAACACAAATATGTGTCCACACGATAGCTTGAGATCCCGCTGTAGCCACTCCTTGTCAGCCTAAGAACTCTTCCTTGCCTGCTCTTGTGCGAAGTGATCTTCAAAATCCTTGTCGACTTCGCCTTTGATCTTCTTGAGCTGCTTGTTCTCGGGCAGCTCTGCAGCCGGGAAGAAGTCCACCCTCATCGCGCTGCGGAGTGATTGGTGCTTAAATAAAAGCTCACGCCAGAAGAAATCAACGTTCTGTAGGCGTGGTACCTGATCAGGTAGGTATGAATCAAAATGGTAAAGGTCCCGCGTATGAAATAGATTCTCCCGACAGACACTGGGTAACCTTAACCCGCGAGTCTCGCCTTCTGCTCGTTGACATACGGGCACTTGAATGGCGCTGAGATTGTAATGAAAGAGGACGAACTCTGGAGACAATTTTGTATACTGGCCTGCCTGTGAGGATCTCTTGTAGTTCACGTTTCGTCATACGTTGAACTATTACCTTCTGTTCCAGACATTTTGGGCTTTATAGAAGCAGCCTGGCTAACATACACAGAACTCTTCTTTTTGTTGCCAGCAACCCTGCGAAGTAGGTACCGCTGTACCACATTTTGATAAGGGAAAAAACTCAAGTTCTTTGAATAGAAGTTCCTGCTGTTACTGGTCTTCCTTTTTTGCGTTTCGACCTATGGCAGCTTGGCACCGGTATGATCTTACGGATTGATGCAAAAGAAACTCGCACAATTGGTCCCCTATAACGAGTGTAGGAGCAACCCATCCGCTTCTTTCATGGTACACACAGCCAAGACATGTCCTGACTTCGATTGCGCTGTTTTGCATTGCACACGTTGGCATCCAGTGGAATTTGCCATCTGCTTGCTTTCGCAGTCCCATCCTGCATCGGACATCCCCTATTTGAAAGGCACAGAAGCCTTTGTCAAGATACCTCCGAAACAGACCATCCTGCTCTTGCTCGGATACGTAAATCCGCTTCTTCAGGAATCTGATTTAACTCCAGTCCGGCCGGTGGCGTTATCGAAGCTTCAAAAAGTAAGCACTTATCGCTTGTCCTTTCTCTCATCTTTGAAGTGTCCTCTTTTGACTAGGCATCGGAAACAGGCGTATTATTTTGTATCAGAAATTCATACTCGATGCCTTGAAGGACATTCGTCGCCTTGAATGGGAATTAGGGACTAGGGCCGAATATCTGGAACACGGAGGCTGGATTTGCCCAGTGGCCGAGCAGCAGCGAAGATGAAAGGTGATGTGCTTTGAGTTCTTTATAGCGGCCACTCTCGGCAAACATGAGAGTTTGCATCTCATCAGAGTAAAGGAGTGCCTTTTGAGGGTTCTACTGCTTCAAGCTCTAGCCATACAGACGATTAGTCGTTGCGAGCTAGTTTGTCGAAGCTTTCGATTCCTGGGTACCCTGCAGTCGAGGAACCGATCTGACGAAAGACGTGTCAAAGGACTCTGTAATAGAAAAGAGGTCTGACGAGAGTTTTCCACTTTTCGATGACGAAGTTGTCCTGTATCCACTTGAGGCAATCTCGCATGACCCTTATATACTTGTCGAATTCAGAGGAGAAAGAACTGGTGTGATGCCTCCTTTTCGGAGCTTGTCGGTGATTCTTTCGACCTTTATCGTTTGAAGGCGTCCTGCTTGCCATTATATCACCGACAAGCATCAACCGTTGACGATAATTGCTAACAAACAGACTGTCCCAGGTTGGTGTCTTTTTGCTGAACTAAAAGACCCATATAACGTTGACTGCCCTGACAACTTCGATCGCCTATGCGGCACTTGACAGGGCGCCACTCGGAGGTTTGGTAGTAATGCTCCCAAAGATAGTTATACTATCTGAGACGGCAGCTACCGAATTTATTCCGAGGAGAACACTGCTTAGCAACAGTTTCACCCCGGGATATTGGACCGCACAACTCTTGGAAATTGTCGGAAGGAGGCGTACACGGATTGCTCAAACTGCAGTCCGAATGATATGTTGTCAGTGGGCAGCTGGTTTCAGCCCAACAGATTGTGGTATATGTTGTAGCACCAGAAGAAGACACAGGTCCTCAGCGTTGAGGACTGGTGCAGATAGGCACCGCCACAACATACGCCTCGACGTCGGCCTGGTATGCGGGGTATTGCTTATACCTTCGACTTTCGGGATGTCAATTTCGTCGTTGGACAATTGAGTATACCTCAAGATACTGCAGTGGTAACCCGTGACAAAGGACTGGATGAAAGATAGTATGTGTGTGTGTGTTCCGTCACGTATAATCAAGAACTGATAACAAGCAATGATGGCTCCGTAGATGTCCTGCATCGAATACTTGTTAAATACGACAGCATCTGCGTTCCGCCTTTGAGTGATGATGGAAAGCGATGGTCGTATGTGCCCTTGGAATCAAGATTGAGTTGGCGGGTTGGGGACGTGTATCTCGTGAACAAAAACATAGAGCCCCGGAGCAAGCCACCAGGCGAGCCTGGGGCAGTAAACCTGAAGAGCAAGATTGAAGTTGGGAGGACATGGGGCTAGTTATACACGGTTGGAGGTCCAACTAGACCACACTGATTATCTCATCACGACGAAACTGACCTGTGAAGAGGAAAGGGAAAACAAATGTCTGTACTCTGTCGTATCGCACAACAACATTAATTGTCACAAAAGTCCGACCTTGACGCCCAGGTTGGTTATAATAAAATAGAGACACTAAAGCTCTATTGCTATAAGGATTAGGATAGCGACAGAAATCTTTAGGGTAGTTTAGGTAATCTTCTGACCAGATATTTCTGTCTCTTTTTTTTGTGACCCACCTGACGCCCGTGCATAGGTATACACGACAGACACAGTGATACAGCACATGCAAATAACCTCTTACCTATCCATTTTGTCACTCGTCAGACAGACAACTGACAACTAAATTTGTCGACAAACCACTCGTATTCTCCTGGTGTCCACATGCCGTTCCGGTACTATCAGACATCTGACGGTCCGAAGCTGGAATGAAATCGAGAGAAGACGGATAAGTCTCTCATCGTAGACCATGTTCTATTTTCTCCTCACAAATATGAATCAAAAGTGGTCAGACTGAACATGTCATCCGTTCATTTTATCGTCCGTACCCGTCCGTCGCCGCTCGATCCTCCGTCCAAAAACCCTCCGGTCGCTCCACAGAATCCTCCGAACGGGGCCCCGCATAACATCCCATCCACTCCGTCTTACCTTGGCTCTCACTTCTCATTTCCAACATGGAGAAAACAAACCTCTGTATTTTTCAAACAGACACAAACATGAAAGTGAGAGAATGAAAATGCATACCGCCCCTTCAACACATCCAAACCAAATCCGCTCCGCCTGCGAGCGCTGCCGACGCCAAAAATTACGCTGCTCTCGCCCCGTCGGCCCCATCGCAACATGCGCCCGCTGCTCCCGTCTCAATTTACCTTGCCAGCCTGGTCTGCAGCGTCGCGTCGGGCGACCACCCAAGAAGGATGACATCGAGAAGACTGTGGAAATTGTGCTTCACAGCGGTCAAGATTCGCAACCACCCGCGGATGTCGTCGGCATGCAGTTTATCCAGGGTCTATTAGATGATGCGACGTGGAATCTTGATCCGTTCTGCGGGTATGCGCCTGAAAGCCTCCCGTTTCCGATGGATACGTGGCCTGCTGTGCAGACACTTGATGCGCCGGACGTCGAACAGCCAGTTATCAGGCCGAGTGAGCAATTATTTGAGAGACTGTCAAAACTCAATGCGGATATCCATCGGGGAAGGGAATTTGCGGCGCAGTTTACGAGCAGTTTTGATCTGCACGAGTTTATTTGCAAGGTGCACAGTACCATAAATGGGTACCAGAATATACAGATGGCCTTGAGGACGGCGCAAGACTTTCTTGTTGTCCTGAAATCGCTGCATCGGCAGCTCGGCACTCGCGCTGTTTCATGCTACGGCCGGCGACCGTATACAAACAAAACAATAATGGCACTTACTGCAGACATGCCAATATCTTCTGCGTCGACATCTCCTCTATCTTCCGGTGCCACAACGCCAACGTCTGGATGCTCCACGCCTCAACTTCCTCCCGTCTTCGACTCACCGACCATGTTTCTCATCATATCGTGTTACGTACAACTCATCAAACATCTCGAATTTGTTCTCAAATTGATCTTCAACACTATATCGGATCCACAACGAGATTTGATCGATTCGGCACCCATGGCGTTTGCCGAAGTACCTCTGATTGAGCCGTCGACACAGTTTGTTCTTTTTTCCGAGATGCTCCGTCATATTATGAATCAGACTAATCTGCTGATCGGGTTCCCTGGCCCTTGGTCAGGAAAGAGTGCCTGGACAGGTTTGATGACGTGTCAACGCTACAAAGATATGCTGAATTCCGAGTTGGGCGCTGTCGAAGCAGGGTGGACAACACGGCCCAATAAGTTGATGGAGTTGAACAGTATCACCAAAGGTATGCTTGACGAGCTCACGATGATGGGGGTATACTAGGCACATATGGCTTTCTACAAATATCGCCAAGGGGCAATCTCAATGACGTTTTCGTGTTGTAGGGGCGAGTTGTAAATCGTAGGAGCTAGGCTCGAAGCGACTGTATAATCCGAAAGGTGTATACTCTAAGTTATTCTGATGTTTGTAACGATAATACCAAACCGTGAGTTGATCTTTATGCTTGATGCTCATCCTGTGCGAACATCAAAGTGTTCACTGTAATAGTCCCAAACTCCAAATCTTACCCTCAACTCCTCGCAAAAGCCAAACCCAATGCCAGCAAACTCCTCATCGGGTCATTGAAAAGGTGAAATCATACTTGTTGCTACCACACGCATCAAAAACGAATGGATACCGGACCGTCACTTCGTATGGTAGATATCCGACCGGGAAACTTGGTGCCTGGTGGCGCGGTATTTGTCGAGTTCTTGACAAAGAGTGCTCCTCGCTATGAGCTCTCTTGTTTCGTCCCTTCTTAACGGGCGTTACGGGTGCCTTCTTCGGTGACGCAGGAGGCTCGACGTGCCATTCGCATGCCAGAACGCCAAACTTGACCTTTTCCGGATTCTTGTGTTTGTTGAGCTTGCTCAATTTGGCGTATTTGACAAAATGTTCTCGTAGCCATGATTTGACCTCAAGAACGCGTGAGCTGATCTTCCAGTCTTGTTCGTCTACCATGAAGAAGCTTCGATTTCCACCCTCAAATTTGCAGGTCTCGGATCTTACTGTTGCAACTCGGAGTCAGTGGTTACGTTAGAATCATATCTTATCATTCGTTACTTACCGCCTGCGCCAATTGAGGACCCTTGAGTATTTGTAGGATCATTGGCATCAATTGTAGGAGACTTGCGTAGGATCAGGTAGTCAACAAAGTAAAATTCTTCCAGATTGGGAAGATATTGTGCCAAAAACCGGTACAGGTGCTTTGGGTACCTGAGTCTATCGGGTACATCGTGAATCTGGCCACAGTTTGGACATCGGCGTGGTGATTTCCGTTCGTACCATTTGTGGCAGTATCTCATCGCAACCTTGCGGATCTGATCCAACCCTGGACAATTTAGAGCTTTGGTGAAGCGTAGGCTGTCTTCGTAGTAATCAGGAGGGACGTATTCTAGGTAAATAACGTCTGAGGCGGAGTTGAGGCTAACGAGCCTTCCAGTGTCCAAACGGAAAGTCGTAGATCGATTAACAAGGCTTTTTGCTACAGCCGCAGCTTCGTTGCATGTAACGGAGAGTTTGGCAAGTTGCTTGTGCAAGTTGGTGTAGTAGGAAATGTCGGCTTGTGAGGTGGGGTAGAGAGGTTTCAATGTACCGTCTACTTTTTGCGTTGGTCGCTTTTCTCTTTTGACCTCGAGCGCCATAGGATCACCGTCTTCATCGTCGTCATCTAAGGCTACACTGAGGAGGTGGGATTCTTTGATCCACCATCTTCCTCTGCCTGTTGAAGGATGCCAGTCGGTATTGATCTTGAGGAAGTGCATGCCGGGGGTGTCCAGGGTACTTTGCCATATCTGCGTGCGTATCTCGGGTGGCAGGCGGGCAAAGGGCGAGAAAGTGCGACAGTCTTCAGGGATCTCAAATTTTAGGGGATTTTCTATTGTCTGTATTGGCGAGTCTGGTGAGGACATGTGCTGGTCGGAGATGCGAGCTTGGGCTTCGCTATCAAGGTTGGGAGCAGTCATGATAGCTGTGGACCCTGAGCTTATCGGTGTGTCGTGGTCATGGAGGAGGGGTAGAGATTAAAGACCGGAAAGAGAAGCGACAACGAAGTAGAGCAGAAATGAGCACAGAGGCTTGACGAAAGAGTGAGCGAGTGAGTGAGTGATGATGTAGAGTATTGATGGTCTGGAATAGTTGATAGAGTGAAGTTGGAGAAGTGGTGGAAGGTTGGGTTGCACAGCTCAGCACAGCACAGCACAGCA